>JASEVX010000002.1:116050088-116106487 GCA_031761405.1 Serripes groenlandicus
TTGAAAGCGGCGTTAAACTCCAAACAAACAAACAAAAACAAAAACATGTAGCAGACAAGTTTTACATCGATTCAGAACAACAGCTTTTATTGATCCTCATCATAAATTAGACGTTTTCTGAAGCCTCCGCAGCAGACGACTTTTAAAAACATTGTGACAAAAGAATAAATTGCTCAAAAGTGAGCAATTTCTCCTGTTGTCACAATGTTTTCAATTTTATTCAATAATTGTTCTGTCATTTAAAGAGAGTTTCCCTTATACTGCCTATATGTCTTCAAAGTCGTCTGTTGCATATTTGTTCTATGCAGGAAAGGGTTAAATGGGCGACGTCATACGATGATCGACTTTCCGAGGTTTTAAAACTGTGTATACACGAACAATTTTACATTCATGTGCTTGTACATTCGGTCTTTGGACAGAAGTCGAGTCGCGGTAGTTCAGACTATACAACATTAGGTCGTTGATTCGAACCCTGACTCGGCCATTCAATGTTACCGATGATTAATAACAAAACATATGTGATTAATGCCATTCATATGCCACCAATTAGATAAATAGTCCGCCATGTTGAAAAGTACCCAGTTGCCAGCGTAGACTGTTGGTGTCAGAAATCCAGGAAAAAAAGACGTGATCTGGCCGCCGGGATACTGAAATACTGTTGGAATCAGCGTTAAACTCTAATCAATTAATCAATCAATCAATCAATTAACTCGGGAGATGACCTTTCTCAAGATTCCCCCGGCAAACTTGAACCCCTAGGGTGCAAAAAGAAAACATCGATCAGGCTGCACGGAGGCATTGTTATTTGTTTGTAGGTTATTTAGCGTCGCTTTCAACAGTTTGTTCAGTTATATCATGGCGTTTCTTGACACCATCGTGTCAGACTTTTTGATAACCAAACAGCCCTCAGCGACTAGGATTGATTGATTGATTGATTGGGGTTTAACGCCGTTTTTAACAATTTCCTCAGTCATATCACGGCGGCCAGTTCACCTACTCATATGTTTCCTGGTTTTCGCACACCAGTACTCCACACAACAATCTTCCCAAGCAACTGGCTGCTTTTCCACATAGACTTAGCCCATTGGTGGAAGACGAATGGCGCAATGACTTTTGTCAAACGTCGAAAAGAAAGTTGGCCGAGCCGGGATTCGAACTCACAACCCCTGGATTGACAGCCCGCCAGCGCCTAGGAGAGAAAGCAATTACTATCATTTTAAAGACTTTGGTATGACCCGGCTGTTGATCGAACTCAAGACCTCACTCATCCGAGTCGGACACTCTACCACTACACCGCCGACGCAGTTGCACGGATGGGCAACCTTAACTGGTTACTCGCTGGTTGTTAAGGACCAAAAGTCTGTTTTTCGTCTGACTTGGTCCATTAATTATTCATTTACAGGCACGGTATAAAGATTGATAATTGAGTTGAGCTGAGCTATTGTCATCAATCTCACCATTCGTCGTATGTTCAAATGGTTTTCTCTGAAACTATTGGTCCGATTTAAGAGGAAGGTTCCCTATATAGGTGGCCCTCATCACAAATTGTTCAAAGAATTTAACTTCAAACACAACTTTGTTTGCTGCGGCATCAGAAATGGAGAAACATGCACGCACTTTAAAAATCTTCTTGTCCATAAGTACAGGCCCAATTTTAAAAATTATTTTGCGCACATGTTCATTAACTGACTCTCTACCAATATTGTTCAAATTATTCTTGTCCAAAAGTACTATACCGATTTAAAGATGATTTGGCACAAATCTTCATTGGGTGACATTCTACTAATATTCTACTAATATTGTTCAACTTATTCCGATCCGTTGAAAAACATGCCTGCTAGGGGGCGGGCTTGTTTTACTAATATATGTATAAAGTGTGCAAACTTGAACAATATTCTCCTACAAAAATGCTTTGCCGATTTGAAAATAATTTGGCGCATAATTATGTTTCTTTGGTAACCTTCTATCAAGGTTGTTGAAATTATTACAATCTTTTGATGAATATGACCACAGGGGGGTGTTGCTTGTTTACCTTGTTTGCATATCATAAGAACACTGACAACAGTGATTTCTATTTTTACTTTAAACGTATTTTATTGCCCATAAAATATACATTCAGAATAAAAGTTAGTTTTACAAATATACATGTTATAGGCAAAAGGTCTGGGTTCTCACAACTTATATGCGGCCAATCCCTATAATAATTACAGACATTTAAATTTTGTCTCTTAAAACGAATTCGATTATTATAATTTGTTTATATCTACTTTTTGGAGACAAATTTATTCCGGTGAGGTAACGTTTCCGGAGTAAAGTGTCACACATGCACAACCTTATTATGAGCAGTGTCTTCGTTCGTTGCAATTGTTTTAAAAGTCGTCTGCTGCAAATGCGTCTGCAGCTGGGAAAGGGTTAAAGGATAAGGTAACAACTAGTTAATTACATCAGCATGTAATATTTTTTAGAAAACAGGATTTACTTCATTTCACGAAAATGAAGTGTTATTTGTTAGAACCCTTTTCATAAAAAAATCCGTTTATATATATGATATATTCTTAGTGAAAGGTTCATGTTTAGAGCTTTGCCTTATTCGTTAGATATATGTAAGTTTTGTAGCCATGCCTATGCCTAATATGGCCGGGAAGGTAGATGTTACGCGAGATGAGCAATTTCTCCCTCCCCTGCTTAATTTTACCTGTGTTTTTCTGTGTACATCTCATCTTGTAATAAATGCACATCAGGTAAGGGCGTAGCGGAAATTGTCTCTCGTTTCCCAGGGGTGTGGATGTCATGCCCTGGCACTGTGAGGGCCAGATTTCTTTCATTCGTACGGTTGTGACCCATGTCGTGTCGGATGGGAAATCACAATTTTGCTTGTGTGTTTATATACAGTTCCTGTTCGAATTTTTCATTTTGTGCTTAGTTATGTTTATATATTGTACCTTATATTTTGTCAAGTTTATGCTCGCCTTTATGGCGAAAAAATAACATTACTAAGAAAACCTGTTTCACTTCATTTTCCGAAAATGATGAGTTATTTTTAGAACCCGTTTCACACCTCCAATTTTCATATCACCGGGAGGGACTAAACTATTTTGTAATGTGTTGCTTGCGTCATTTCATTACGACTGATCTGAGTCCCGGTAGCGTAGGCGGTAGCGACATGGACAGTCAATCCAGGGGTCGAACCCAAGCTCGACAAGCACTCTTGTGGTTAAGGTAATGCGACAAGCGGCATTCACCTTCCACCAATAGGCCAACAGTCTATGTGAGAGCAGCCAGTTGCTCGGATAAACGTTCTTGTGAAATACGGGTGTGATAATACCAGGAAACTTACCTGTCGTCGTGATATGACCGAAACATGGCTGTAGATTCAGATTAACCTATCACACGAGAGGTCGAGTTAATAGTGTAGGGAATTTAGAACCGGGTGTTCCGGGTTCGATCCACAGTCACGTCGCGTTGGACAAGGCGCATTTCATAGCCTAATACTAGGTTGTTTACCCACGGATCATGAATAAGTGAACTGTCGCCGTGATATAACTGAAATAATGTTGAAAACGGCATAATACCCCACTACAACAAATAAAACAAAATCTAACACACCGCCGAACATTAGTTTGTTAAAAAGCGGTTCTTCTACCGACTTTTCTGCTGTGTAAATCGACTTAAATTATGTCTATCTGAAAGGTAATCGATCAAGCATTGAAAGCAGCAACTTCAAGTTGAATATAAACGTTAGCCGAGATCGAGACCAAAATAAACCCGGTGTAAAACTGGGTATAAAATCGATGATTAGAAAGAAGGACCGTGTAATAATTAAACGTCGTCTAAAGGACAGGTTGATTACAGAGAGGAATTGGATACCATAGATTTGTACAGGTGAATGGCTCTTCTTTTGTATGTTCTCTATTTACCTGAAACACTTTCCCGCATACTACAAATCTGAAACACTGTTAACCAAGAGAATAATGCACGGTTGGTTACCCAAACTATATACGGTTATATAAGGTTACTCTGTCCTCTCAATTTGTGCTAAAATATTTTACCGGTAAATATATGATTGGTCAGAAACTAAATCGTTCTTAAAATGGACCGACCAGAATATTTAACAATTCAACAATTTTTCAATTATACAACGGCGTTTCCATGGTAAGTTACCAGTACTACTGGACCATTTATTCTGACACCTGCCAGTCGGTCGTAATGATAACCCCGCAACCCTGATCGCCAAGGAGGGCAGCAATTATTACAATTTGTGGTAGATTTGCGATCAAATATAGCATAGTTATAAGTCAGATTTTGAAGTCACGTGATGTAAAGGACTCAGGACGCCCCCAAAAATAGTGCAACAAAGTCTAGACTGAATTACGAATGCAAACATAAGTAAATGTCAAATTTGTAAAATAAATTACGCTAATTCTAGGTAACCAAATAAAATAACAAGTCTCTGAATGTGTAAATATCATATTTAGGTGTAATAAAGGATAATGATATCACTACGTCTCCACCGCAGGTGTGTACGACCGCCTAAACAAATTACCCTTTGTAAATTGTAACTCTTTGTTTCCTCTAGTAAAAGAAAAATTAATATTCATTCTGAAAATGTAGATTTGTTTGTGATATTTGAATAGCATTTTTTTCCACTTGCAGATGCATTTGCTGCAGACAACTTTTGAAAGCATTGTGGCAAAAGGAGACATAAATAGCAATATCTCCTTTTGCCTCAATGTTTTCTATGCTATTCTGAAATATACAGAACAATAAACCCGAGGTATCACCCTTACCCTGATACAAACCCTTTGTGAGGCCTCTACAGCAGACGACTTTGGGAAATATTGGGCAAATGAAGAAAATGCGCTGTATATTTATTTTTTTACGGAACATTCGCTGCGGCATCAGAAAGGGTGAAATTTGCCCAATATTTATAAATATTCTACTCTGAATTAGCTTATCTGATACCAATATTATGTGGTATAATGTTATCATTGGATAACTCTCTACAAATGTAATCATATTGATTGGTTGTTAAACACGGCAATTACGCGGTATAAGAAAAGGGCAAAAAATGACAAATTTTTAAAACTACATTTTTATGAAAGTGCTTGTCTGATTTCAAGATAATTTAGCAGAACTGTTCATTCAAACACTAAGAAAGTCGTATAAACCAGGTGGCTTCTATAATAAGGAAATTTAACGTTCAGCTTCAAATAACATCTCATTCTTATCCACTGGACAAAAAATGGAGGAATTTTCTGTTGGCGGTCCTTATTTTTAATAATGTTCAAAGATATTTGTGTGCGGTATCTGAGAAAGGGATTAAAATGCCCAATTTTGGAAATTATTGTCTGAAATTTTCCTTCATAAACTCTCTACAAAAAGTCTTCAAGCTATATCAGTTGGTTGAAAAAAGAGGAGCAAGGCGGCATCAGAAAAAAGGCAAAATGACAACATTCTAAAACTCTATTCTCATGAAAGTACTTGCCTTATTTGTTCCCTCAGTGACCCTCTTCATAATTCTTTAAGCCATATTGACTTGTTGGAAGACATAGTTATCAGGCGGCATCAGAAAAGTGGTCTTTTGAACAGCTTCAAATGATATCTCATCCTAATCCACTGGGAAATTTTAAGATAACTTCACAGAAAGTTCCATTGGTGGTCCTCATTCAAATTTGTTCAAAGATATAAATTATAAACACGACTTTTGTTGCTGCGCCTGAAGAAAGGGAGTAAAATGCATAATTTGTAAAATTCTTCTTCTCTGAATCCTCTTGTCAGATTCCATTCATATCAGTTTCATTCACGCTCTTGATAAAATTTTCTCCGATATTAGTAGCTACACATATGCTACATAGCTATCGCTCAGGTGATCGATTCAGGGCCGCGCTTGCCCTCTGTTTTGGAGATGCAAACATTCATAGATTGTATTAATATATTTCATACCCTGAATGCATCAGTTGGTTCAGAACAGTCAATAATAAGGAAGACAATGTACTGTCGTGAATGTACATGTTGGGATTTTCGTAGAGCTATTGGGTTATATGATGATTAAAAACGTATTATGTGGACCAAATGATATAATCGGAATTGGGGTCAATTAAATTTCACAAGACCAACAAGATTTTATGATCTTGGAAATATTTCATTCTGGCCTGATGCATCATTAATTGTCTGTCATGATGGGCATTTGTTTTAGATACATATTTATATATGCACTTCTGCAGCTGCTCTTAACCGATCACAAATCTACCTTTAGTACTTTCAGTACTTTGATTAAATTATTTGTTATGACCCGATCGGGGATCGAACCTGCGACAACCCCGCGCTCTACCACCACCGAGGCGATGTAGTTTGGGTTTAGAATTCACTCCTAAGCACATAACGTTTCAGATGTGTAAGCTATAACGTTTTCAAAAAGGTCTATTGCAGAGTTGTCGACATTTTAATTAAACATATTTTATTCACTAAAAATTAGCTTGTGGATAAGTCAAAACATCTTCGCTAGCCAAGGTTACTTCGTACATAAGCATTCCCATAAGTAATTATGGTAATGTAATGGACAAATTACCCTTGGCTTTGGCGAAGATAAAGTCAAAAGGAAAGTGATAAGAACGAAAGCTAACCTTAACAGTGATGTTTGTTTTACCTTGTTTGAAATACTTTTAAAATTAACATGATTCATTTTATAAACGAAAGAATGTTTACGCTGTGCTATATAGAATAACAATAATGAATGTTCCGTGCCTGGCGATTATTTGACAGTAAACTACGTTAATACAAAATAATCCGAATTTTAGGGTCAGTCTTGCATGTCTTTGTAATAATAATAATAATAATAATAATAATAATTATCTTTTTTTTAAGGTAACACCCAAGACATATATATACAGTCAATTTAGCAATGGCTATACATATCTTATTTTCATATGGCCTAAAATACTATTATAACACACACAAACATTAGATTTAAACAACATGCAACTTTAAATGTACAGTCACAGCTGGATCAAAACAACTGAACATGTTATTTTTCCGTAACATAGGTGAACAAATACATGCTGTGCTTTTTATTCTTGTTAATTCGCAATAAGTGTGAATATTCAATGATCAGGTTGTAGACGTTGTTCCTCCGAAGGTACTTATAGATCGGTCGGAGGTAATTTTTACTCTGTATGTTTTTTAACGATGCACCACTTCTATCGATATTTATACCGTCATGGTGATTTTGATTCACGATGCGAATGAATTTTGAAATTATAAACATAAGGGCCGTGTTGTGTATTTGTACAACTTTAAACGAAGGAACAACTGTATAGCTTAGTAGAATATTGAATACTACAAAGATTAACATGAACTGCATTGGTTATATAGAAACATTTTACACTAACAGGCGTGGCTTTGAGTGTTTACACTTTCATTCATGATTTCATTTGTTGAGACAACACTCTCCCCCTTCAAATATTAAGTCATCAATTCTTTCTTCAATTTTGAATTCGCGACCATAATACACCTGATGAAAGTATGCACATACTCCTTTAATTTGTTCCGATTGTGAATGCATTAGTCATTAAGTTCCATATTCCACGATGACCCCAATTAACATAATCATTATCATTTATAGCAGTACAAAATCCCACCCATGTCGCTAATTTGTTGTGTATGTGTACATCATTAAATTAAGGAACAATCATATAGCTTAGCAAAATATTTAATACTACAAAGATTAACATGAAATACATGGGTTATATAATAATATGACACACCACCTAAGAGGCGTGGCTTTGTGTGGATACACTTTCATTCATGAATCAATTAGTTAAGACGATATACACAGCACTCCCCCCTTTCAGATTTTAAGTCATCAATTCAAATTCATATTTTGAAATCGCAATCATAATTACACCTGTGGAAAATATGCACATAGTACTTTAATTTGTTGAATAACACATGAAGATAGTGTGCACATACTACTCTAATTTGTCTATGCATGTCGTGCGTGATAAAGTCATGTTGACAGCGTTGAAAAACATTTTATTCGTTAATCATGTAATTCATATATAATATTTTAACATAAAATTTCTTTCGAGTTCATTCTTTTGGGTAAATGATGTCGAATGAAATCCATTTTCCGGCTGATATACAAACAAGTTACCGCATTCTGATTTTTAGATAAGAACTATTTGGCGGTTCGAAAGGTACAACATGAGTATAAGCTGGTAACAGTCCATTCCTTTTTTTTTTTTAAATCGACAGATCATCCACTTTCATTGACATTATATATTATCTGCAAATACCAAGACATTTCTCTGAACCCTAGATGTTGTTCAGAAATGGAGAGCCGATATAGAAAGAAAGATGTGAAGTAATTCAATGCCGACATTTTAAAAGCACTATTCTAGATTTCAGTCTTAAAACGATGAGAGTCTTCGGATTTCGCCTGCTATAGCAATTGGCTCTAACAAGCTTTGCTAAAAAGGTGACTTTATTAGATCGGCTGAATCATAAATAAAAACTGTTTGTAAAAGGTTGGATTGTACGGACGACTTTAAATTTGTTTTGCAAAATACTATAGAATATTTCTATAAATTATATCCTTAATATTGATTTAAAAAAAATGAAAACCTTATGGGAAAAAGAGAGATTGCTCAATATGATAAATTGTATCTTTTGCAATGATCTTTTTAAAAGTCACATGCTGCAGGTGTATCGATATGGGTCGGTATGTGGGAAAGGGTAAATCATTCTTTGAATTTGCTTAATCCAGTCTTTCATATCTAATAACAAGAAGATCTTGAGGAAGTCCATTGATATAATTATAATAGAGTCTATGTTGAGTGGTTGTAAGTTGAACCCTATCATCTACAGCAGACGGGTATATCGAGGCAAATGTCTCTATAAATAAAAATAATCATCGGCTACAGTTGAAAATATTGTGCTGAAATGAAATGAGAAATTGCTCATTTTGAGAAATTATGAGCGATTATCCTTTTGCCAAAATGTTTTATAAAAGTCGTCTGTTGCAGAGACGCGAAAAAGCGTTTGTATGTTGGAACAGATTAATAGCTGTACTTTGATTACTAAATACGATAACGTTATGCTAAAACACCCCTGGACTAATAATGCAAGCACACTTTTGACACCACATACAATATGATAAGGAAAGGAGAAATTGCTTGTAATTTAAAAGTTCTCCTTTACCCACAATCTGTTCACATGTTGTACACTTTAAACGTGTGAAAAGTATTTCTGTTAGAGACACAGTTCGTTGAAGTGGTTAAAATACACCCGGTATTTATATGTGAAAATACAATTGGTATTTATATATGAAAATGCACCTGCAATATATAGATATATATCAAAATACACCTTACAGTTAAATGTGAAAATACACATGCTTATTATATATGAATATAAACCTGACATTCATTTACGGAAATATACCTGACACTTCTATAAGAAAGTGCAAATGTTGACGAAGGACGACGCACGACGGACAAAATGTGATCACAATAGCTCACCTTGCACTTCGTGCATAGGTGAGCTAAAAATACACCTGACAATGTATACCTGATATTTATATGTGTATATACACCTGATATTTATATGTGGATATACACCTGATATTTATATGTGGATATCCACATGATATTTATTTGGGAATATACTCCTGATATTCAATGTTAATATACTCCTAACACTTCAAAAGTGAATGAAGATTTTGTTTGTTTTTGATCATGGTATATTAAGCATAAGCCTGTACATACTTGATATATAAACTATAATTATGTAATACTTCACTGATTATTGCGCGGGTGCATCAGCACCAATGTTTAGAAGTACCACTGGTGCTATGGGCAATGGGCTTGCGCATGCGCTGTGCGCTGTGTTAATCGTCTTGATCGCGCATGCGCCGTATTTTACCGTCAGCTCTCGGATGTTTCCGTAGCAGTTACCGGCGTTAAGCCATTGCAGGTCACCCATCCAGGCACTAACTGCGGTGAACGTTGCTTAACTTTACGAAAAGGTCAACCACTCTTCGTGTTTTTCGAATCAAACAGTATTTCTTAAGCCATAAAATGCTGATTCCCGCGCTAACATCGAATTGCTGCAACATGTATTTTAACCGTGATTCAGGAAAAATAAACTAAGCGATTTTTTTTTACAATGGCAGATCAAGATTTCCCTGTGTGTCTTTGCAATATGAACGAATTTATTTTCGTTTTCTTGATGTTTTATGCCGTTTTCAACATTATTTCAGTTATATAACGGTAACAGTGCACTTATTCATTATCTCTGGATAAACAAAGCAGTACTCAGCTAGGAAATGTGTCTTGCCCAAGGGCACTCTACAATAAGCGTTGCGCTGCGACTGGGGATCGAACCCGGGACACCGAGTTTTACAAAACCTCGACGCTAACCACATGGCCACGGCGTATTCCAGCAATATGATCGAAATGGAAAAGGTTCTCAGAAATGTCTTGAATCCTTCCGCGACTTATTAACGTATAGTGCAGAAGTAGACTAACTTGCTGGGATGCGCACCTTTATCTTTCTGTATCTAATCATGTCGTACATGTACACACCTAGAATGGTTTTGCCTTGAGCGCCGAATAAGAATAGCTTATAATGAAGATTGAAATACGTTTGCTTATTCACCGAGGTGAAAAGGCCTATTTTAAAACATCTGACGATAATGGGTCTTACAAACGGGTTTTCCAATATCCTTTATGAACTAAACTTGATTTGAATGAAATTGTGAAATTGGTCCAATTTAAATTCAGGTCGTTGTTACGCCCGACAACCCTCGAGATATGCAGCTCTTTACAATTACTTGTATATAACATAACAGGGTCATATTTCATGGCATCGTTATGTTGAAAGTCACGCACAATCAACCCTTTCTTGTTATGTAAAGAGCGCGTTCGGATTGAATACCTTAATAACTTACCAAGGTAAATCTTTTTTTAAACAGGTCGACTCGGGTATGTGTTGATTAACGAACGGTAAAACGTTTAACCGTTTCCCTCATACGACAATTCTGCAGCAGACGACTTTGAACATATTTTGTCAAAACATAGAAAATCTCTATAATTGAATGGATAACCTATGACAAAAAGTGGAAAACATTGTGGCAAAAGGAGACATTGCTCGTTTTGAGCAATTTCTTCTTTAGACACTATGTCAAAAAGCCGTCTGCTGCAGAGGCGTCAGAAAGCGTCTACATGAGGGAAAAGGTTAAAACTTGATTTACCTGTTCCTAATTTCGTCAACGAAGTCTTCTGCCATGTTGCCAGACTGAAGTGTACTAGTTTTCGGATAAGTTACTCGATATTACCTAGCTCTTAGGTTATAGGTTGACTCGGGTTAACCAACAAGTATGCTGTATCTTGTTTAAACGAACGCCACCGAAGTCGACTCGGGTCAACTCGGCTCAACGTATGTTGACTCGGGGATTAATGCAGAATTCGTTCTGTATTTCATAGGTGCTCCACTTGGGTTGGTTTGAAGCTCACCTTATAATGTTAGTTTTCTCTTGGAACGGCTCATACATATGGAACTTTAAATACTATCAAAACGGAATGTCGGTACGACTTCAAATAGCTAATCGCGGCTCACGTAGTCGAACCCTAACCCCACGATGGAAAGCCCGAGCCCGGCTCACATTCTCAGTAAGGATCGATTCTTCGACCCCCTCGTTGTGGTATAGGATTTCAAAGCAGCATTCGACATAAGAGATTACTAAAAAAGGTCTGGGCTCTGGGTATAAGAGGAAATGTGTTTAATTGGGTTACAGACTTTCTTAATGAACGTCATCAACGAGTGGTAATGAATGGAAAAAATGACTTGGGAAAGAGTTACTTGTGGTGTACCCCAAAGTAGTGTTCCTGGACTTGTTTGATATTTATTAATGACATTCCAGACATTCTAAACTGTACAGTAAAAGTATTTGCTGACGACACAAAACATTACTTTTTGACTAAAACTGCAGAACAGAAATAACTTCTACGGAACAATCACTTCAAGGCTTGTGAGTGGGCCACTAAATGGCAAATGACCTTCAATGTGATAGATTGTAAATCTATGCACCTTGGACCAAATCTGCCAAATGATTACTTCATGAAAGACTCTCTAAATGTTCTACACACAATTCAAGATGTTTAAACAAGAAATACGGAATGTCGCGGGTTCGATCCCTGCCCTCCTTGGCGTTCAGGATTGCGGAGTTAGCATTACGAATAATTGGCTGAAGTCAGGATAAATGGACATGAAGTACTGGTAAAGTACCCAGGAAGCGCCGTTATATAAATTGTTGTAAGCGGCGTAAAACACCAATCAATTCAGTGTCAGTGTTTCTTAACTGTCAGTCGATATCTCTTTGTACACCAATTTGATCCACAAAGAGATCGTTATATAGAGTCGGTGACTGGCTAGTCATTATATTATACCATGTCAATACAACGAAAGGGGGGTATGTCTCTTGACAGGCAAGCATCGGGTGAATTTGTTAACCCTCGCCGTGCAGAACTAATTAAGTATTTGGCGAGCAAATGTTTCTTGGTCTTTGACTCTCTACCTATAATGACACGGAAACTCTGTCGTAACATGTGTGTGGGCAGTGCATGAATGCGACGACGAGACAGTGCATGTCTTAGTGTTTTTACTGTAGGAGTAAATGTAAAAGCATATATCTTCACGCCTTAAGTATTCTTTTGTTGTGAAAATAATAATTCATCTTTATTCAACTGAAGTAGGTTAGTAAGTTTCATAGGTTACTTTTGGTATTTGAAAGGCACTTCTGTGAACATCGTATTTCTTTACAAAACCCAAAATATATAATACAAGATATAGCCAGATGCTCCAATTCATATTTGTTTCTTTTCACATTAGTGTACGTGCTTTCACCACTCATTATGAAAAACAATTTTGAAAAAAAGAATTGAAGATTTATCTAGCTTTCCACTATGTTTAGCTTATACGAACGAGGCTTTGATTATTTACTGTACGTAATATTCATATTTGACCTCTATCATTGTATAAATATTAAGCACATCTTTTTCTTTATACATCTATACTTGTATGGTGGCATAATACTGCCGCAAAGATAACCTGTTAACGTTTTGTACACTATTAAAAGATAACATGTTAACGGTGTGTACACTATTAAAAGGTTATCTAGTTAAGGTTTGCGAATTTCTCTTAATAAGTCACATACTAACTGGTTGACTAGATAATATTCGTGTTACCACTTAGTTAATATTCACGAAACGTAAGACTTAAAACAGGATTGAAAGTGCCCAGAACTGCTACCTGTTACCTTTTCATTGATGCACAACACTAATATGTTATCCAGTTAGTATGTTACATATTAAGCGGAATTTTCAAACCTTAACTAGATGACATAATAATGTTGTACAAAACGTTAACAGGTTATCTTACGGCAGTAATATGTCACCATACAAATGACATAGCAAGTGGAGCATATGAGGAACGATTATTATATAAGCATTTACACATAAATACAAACTTCGAACACAATGTCGCGTCACGGAGTAAGGGTTATTTATGCGAATTATGTTATGTTAGAATAGAGTGTACACGAACGTGGTTTCTGCTCACAGAACCTTTTTTTTTTATTTTGTAAGGTAATGTAATGTAATTTATAGAGATCAATTGCTCTGATTGAGCATAAGCTTTTTAGCTTCTAAGACCCGTTTTATCATGAACAAGCATCTGACAGGTTCAAATAAGTCTAAGAGACAGAGTTATATACAAGGGAGTCCGGGTGCGATGCCCTATCTTTTTCCGAAAAGACCCCTTGGTTCGTTAACGTTACATGTTAGTGTTTTATGTCATATTACGAACTATCCGTATTCCTTTCTTTGATGCCAATTCATTGACTAACAAACACGCAAAAATTCACATAAATTGATTCAGATTCAGAAAGATTTGTTTCCTACAAGTAAAGTATTCTCTTGAACGAACTCAATAGGAGGACGAAAAACCTTTGCAGCGACTCGAAAGCAACCATTAACGTCTTAACGTGTGAAATAACGTTGGTTGGTTAGTTTTCCTAGAGCACCAATCATCTACTGTGTAATAATTAAGTTTAGGTTAATTTTCCTAGAGCACCACTCATCTACACGTGTAATAATTACGTTAAGGTCAGTTTTCCTAGAGCGCCACTCATCTACACGTGTAATTATTACGTTTAGGTTAGTTTTCATAGAGCACCACTCGCCTACACGTGTAATAATTACGTTTATGTTGGTTTTCATAGAGCACCGCTCATCTATACGTGTAAAAATAACGTTTAGGTTAGTTTTCCTAGAGCACCACTCATCTACACGTGTAATCATTATGTTTAGGTTAGTTTTCATAGAGATACGCTCATTTACACGTGTAATTATTACGTTTAGGTTAGTTTTCCTAGAGCACCAATCAGCTACATGTGTAATTATTACGTTTATGATGGTTTTCATAGAGATACGCTCATTTACACGTGTAATTATTACGTTTAGGTTAGTTTTCCTAGAGCACCAATCATCTACATGTGTAATTATTACGTTTATGTTGGTTTTCATAGAGATACGCTCATTTACACGTGTAATTATTACGTTTAGGTTAGTTTTCCTAGAGCACCAATCAGCTACATGTGTAATTATTACGTTTATGTTGGTTTTCATAGAGATACGCTCATTTACACGTGTAATTATTACGTTAAGGTTAGTTTTCATAGAGCACCACTCATCTACACGTGTAATAATTACGTTTATGTTGGTTTTCATAGAGATACGCTCATTTACACGTGTAATTATTACATTTAGGTTAGTTTTCCTAGAGCACCACTCATCTACATGTGTAATTATTACGTTTATGTTGGTTTTCATAGAGCGCCACTCATCTACACGTGTACTTATTACGTTTAGGTTAGTTTTCCTAGAGCACCACTCATCTACATGTGTAAGTATTGCGTTTATGTTGGTTTTCATAGAGATACGCTCATTTACACGTGTAATTATTACGTTTAGGTTAGTTTTCCTAGAGCACCAATCAGCTACATGTGTAATTATTACGTTTATGTTGGTTTTCATAGAGATACGCTCATTTACACGTGTAATTATTACGTTTAGGTTAGTTTTCCTAGAGCACCACTCATCTACATGTGTAATTATTACGTTTATGTTGGTTTTCATAGAGATACGCTCATTTACACGTGTAATTATTACGTTAAGGTCAGTTTTCATAGAGCACCACTCAGCTACATGTGTTATAATTATGTTTAGGTTAGTTTTCATAGCACACAACTCATCTACACGTGTAATTATTACGTTTAGGTTAGTTTTCCTAGAGCACCACTCATCTACATGTGTAATTATTACGTTTATGTTGGTTTTCATAGAGATACGCTCATTTACACGTGTACTTATTACGTTTAGGTCAGTTTTCATAGAGCACCACTCATCTACACGTGTAATAATTACGTTCAGATCAGTTTTCCTAGAGCAGCACTCATCTACGTGTGTCCTAATTACGTTTATGTTGGTTTTCATAGAGATACGCTCATTTACACATGAACTGATTACATGTAGGTTGGTTTTCATGGAGCGCCGCTTATCTACACGCGTTATAATAACGTAAGGTTGAGTTTCATTGAGCGTTATTCATCTACACCAGTTATAATAACGTCAGGTTGATTTTCTTTGAGCGACACTCATCTACACGCGTTATAATAACGTAAGGTTGAGTTTCATTGAGCGTTATTCATCTACACGCGTTATAATAACGTAAGGTTGATTTTCATTGAGCGACACTCATCTACACGCGTTATAATAACGTAAGGTTGATTTTCATTGAGCGACACTCATCTACACGCGTTATAATAACGTCAGGTTGATTTTCATTGAGCGACACTCATCTACACGCGTTATAATAACGTCAGGTTGATTTTCATTGAGCGACACTCATCTACACGCGTTATAATAACGTCAGATTGATTTTCATTGAGCGACACTCATCTACACGCATTATGATAACGTAAGATTGATTTTCATTGAGCGACACTCATCTACACGCATTATGATAACGTAAGGTTGATTTTCATTGAGCGACACTCATCTACACGCATTATGATAACGTAAGGTTGATTTTCATTGAGCGACACTCATCTTCACGCATTATGATAACGTAAGGTTGATTTTCATTGAGCGACACTCATCTACACGCATTATGATAACGTAAGATTGATTTTCATTGAGCGACACTCATCTACACGCATTATGATAACGTAAGGTTGATTTTCATTGAGCGACACTCATCTACACGCATTATGATAACGTAAGGTTGATTTTCATTGAGCGACACTCATCTTCACGCATTATGATAACGTAAGGTTGATTTTCATTGAGCGACACTCATCTACACGCGTTATGATAACGTAAGGTTGATTTTCATTGAACGTCACTCATCTACATGTTTAATAATAACGTTAAGGTTGGTTCCATGGAGCACCGCATGTATTTTCTTTAGCACACAATCAACAAAAGTCTTGAGTTCCCTGCACCTACGATAACATTATAAGGTCAGACATTGACCTATAATGGCGGCGGCCTTTGGACAAGGTACAGCAGGAAGACTGCTATAGAAACAGCCCCCGAAAGAACTTTGCTTCTTTATTACGTATAGATCCAAACATCAAGTGGTATTAATCCACTGTATAGTTTACGAACATCGACTGTATATTTGCTAATTTACTATTTATGCGATAGCATTATATACTGGGAGGTGACCAATCGTTGGCTCGTGCCAGGCGTACCAATTTACTAGAACACGTATGTCTGGTTTCCATGTTAAATCAACATCAATTGATGTCCGACGATGTTTCTTTACCAAATGTTCATGGTCTTTTCTTTCCTCCAGACATGTACAACCAGGGCTATAGCCAGGACAGTTACAGTGGTAGGCGTGGAGAACCCTATGTTGTTGGCGTGAGTTTAATTATTTTATCAAACTGTTAACGTCAATAGTTTAGCTACTACTACAACTACTACTACTACTACTACTACTACTACTACTACTACTACTACTACTACTACTACTACTACTACTACTACTACTATTACTACTACTACTACTAAAACTACTACTACTACTACAACTACTACTACTACAACTACTACTAATTCGAGCATTTTATCTATTTCCTAAAATGCTTTCCCATTTTCTAAAGCCACATTGCTATTTGTTTTATTTTCCATTTTGTTTCCCCTACAAATATTTTGATTTGGATGAGTCATATATTTATAAGCAAATATGAGATAAAGGGGTAGCGAGAGCCCCCTAGATATTGACCCCATTTCGACGTCACCGGAATTCGATGGACCGTGGTCATAGCACACGTTTTAGAATTTGGATCCCAACCACTCGGCTATTCCTAAAAATAATCTGACTTGAATTTACGAATTAAGTCGAGGAGATCTGATTAACGTTTCCGTTACCCCCATGGTGTAGAGGTTTGAGCGACCGCTGGGGATCGGGAGACCAGGGTTCGATCCCCGGTCGGATCATACCAAAGGCTTGACAAATGGAAGTAATGGATCACCTCATTTGCGCTCAAGGATGTGGGGAAGTATGAAAACTGATGCATTATTGTTAGGATAAACAATACCGGAAGTACTTGTTTATCACACAGGAAACGCCGTAATATTACAGAAATGCTGTTGAATGAACCGTAAAACACCATTTGAGCCGTTCCACGAGAAAACCAACATTATGGTATTTGCATAATGGATCGAACCAGATCAGCCTGCGCAGTCCGCGCAGGTAAATCCGGGTCGACACATTCCGTCTCAGGGGAAAAGAGATATAGAATAATGATTCCTGAAACAGAGAATCCACAGGAAGCTTAAAGTGTCTGTCCGGGTTAGCCTGCGCGGCATGATAATGCTGATTCGGGTTAGCCTGCGCGGCATGATAAGGCTGATCCGGGTTAGCCTGCGCGGCATGATAAGGCTGATCCGGGTTAGCCTGCGCGGCATGATAAGGCTGATCCGGGTTAGCCTGCGCGGCATGATAAGGCTGATCCGGGTTAGCCTGCGCGGCATGATAAGGCTGATCCGGGTTAGCCTGCGCGGCATGATAATGCTGATCCGGGTTAGCCTACGCGGCATGATAAGGCTGATCCGTGATCCGTGTTAGCCTACGCGGCATGATAAGGCTGATCCGTGATCCGTGTTAGCCTACGCGGCATGATAAGGCTGATCCGTGATCCGTGTTAGCCTACGCGGCATGATAAGGCTGATCCGTGTTAGCCTACGCGGCATGATAAGGCTGATCCGGGTCCCTACTTTACGCAGAGTCCACAATGTTGGTTTTCTCGTGGGACGACTTATTTAAACAAACTGATTGACGTTCAAACATTATGTTCTGTATCACCGCAAATGTTAACAAGAATACCGTCATTACACTGACAATCCACTTAGTTTGCTATTTTATTAACGTTTTCACTGCCGAATTTCACAAAGTCGACTTTTCCATGTTCAAACTTGGACCACTCCATTTTTCGTCCAACAATTTTTTTTGTAAAATTTAATGTCTAAATGGCAAACAATGCAGATTTTAGGAGAAACAGCTCGTTATGCAGCGAAAGATAAATGTCGCTTGTACCCAAAGTTAAAATGGTTTTCAGTTCGTATCTTACACTAATCACCATGTCTCCTTTCGTAATTATGATTAACCATATTCATCACATATCATTAATTCATATTTTCTTTTATTTCTTATTATTATTACTTTTAAGCAGCAGAACAATGAAAGGAATGACGACAGAGCTAATGGTCAGGACAGGAGAGCAAAAAAGGTGAGGAACATTTTTCAATTGCTAGAACCAAATGTTTGATACCCATCCATTCCCTGTTCATCCCCATTATTATTTATTTAAAAAATCAACTGGACGTCATTATCGCATGTTCAATGGGCGTCAGATTGAGCATATTAAAAAGGAATACATTTCAAGAGATTGGTTATGATATATAATTAATTATCTAATTACATAATATTTCATACAGTTTTAAAATTAATTTTGTGAATACGAAATTCGTACTTGAGAAAACACTGAAGTCTTAATGTCGCCTTAGTGGAAATTAAGTTGTGTTTGATTTCGAATGACGAGCTTGAACATATAAATCGGGCCGACGCTTTCTTATCTAGTTTCGAAGGACGATTTTGAATATATAAAAACGACGTTTCTTCTCCAAACGTAATTATACTTACTGTTCCGGGAATGCTATGTCTATATGCGTAATTTACAACATAAGCAATCGATCAGATAATTTATTAATAAAACAAGGTCTAACTACAACTTTTGCAAATATCAGAAACAAGTGCTCACTTGTAGAGGATGGATAAATATATTTAAATCATAATAGTTGTATAGCAAAAAACAGCAACACCCCCAGGGAAGACATTTGTTTATCAACAATCAAACAGTCTAACTATATTTTTCGGTGTAAAGAACCCGACATTATTGTCATCTGAAGTCACTGTACTTGCACTTACTGGTATGTCATCTTACATGAAAATATAACGGAATTTTCAGGCGTTAAAGAAATTGAAGAAGGATAAACCAGATGGTGATAATGCTGATGTAGATGGGGGAGTAGAAGCAGCGCCGGACGGCGGTGTAAACGCCTGGGTGGTGTGCGGAGGAAGTGCTGTTCTCACTACAGCTAACTCAGTTGTTAGAGTGTCTTTACACGAGTCCATTGATTCACTTAACGACGAGTTCGATGGCATATCAAACTCGAGCAAATGCATCGAGGGATTCCGATCCAACTTCGACACCATATTTGGAGACGACCCGGAGAGTCGCGACCTAGGTTCCGCTTGTCTTGCTAAGGGAGAGGATGCTTACAGTTGTATTATGTCCACTTTCTTTACGGTCGCTTCGGGTGATTTTCCCAATGAAACATACATTGGATGTCTTCAAAAGGGGGAACAGAGTTTCTTCCCCTGCTTGTACTACAATATTCCTGATTTCAAGGAATTTCCGGCATATAATCTTATAGCCCAACATTGTTTTTATCTCTGGAACTCGAGTATGTGGAATTTGACAGCCCCAATTACAGGACGTCTGACTGCTGGAAATGTTTTTTCTGCCTCTGTTACCACGGAAAATGAAGAGTTCGGAACGCTGTTGAATTATATCTTTCTGGCTGTCAGTTTGTTTTGTGGTAAGTATATAACCATTATATATGGACCTCGTTTGCGATATGATGATGTCTTTACTCGCCAGTTTTGCATCCCTAGGTAATTGACTGTACGTAATTATGTACACGCTCCCCTAGTAATTGACTGTACGTAATCATGTTCACGCTCCCCAGGTAATTGACTGTACGTAATTATGTACAGGCTGCCTTGGTAATTGACTGTACGTAATCATGTTCACGCTCCCCTGGTAATTGACTATACGTAAATATGTACAGGCTGCCCTGTTAATTTACTGTACGTAATTATGTACAGGCTGCCTTGGTAATTGACTGTACGTAATTATGTACAGGCTGCCTTGGTAATTGACTGTACGTAAATGTAACACGACTCCATAATTGCCAAGCGCAGTCCTAACTATTGATTGTAACAGGACTCCATTATCTCACCAGATTTTAATAGTTTACTTGTTTTCGAGGTTGGTCTTTCTAGACTGGAAACGGTTCTTACCAAAACATACTCAACTCTTTACACGGCAATATATTCAGTATATTTTAAGTGTGTATTATGCCGCTTTCGACAATTGTTCAGGTATGGCGGCATGTCAATGGTAGGTTACCAGTACTTATGGTCTATTTATCCGCACACCAGTCCGTCAGTCGTAATGTTAACCCCACTACCCTGAACGCCAAGGTGGGAATACCAGTCCGTCAGTCGTAATGTTAACCCCATTACCCTGAACGCCAAGGTGGGAATACCAGTCCGTCAGTCGCAATGTTAACCCCATTACCCTGAACGCCAAGGTGGGAATACCAGTCCGTCAGTCGCAATGTTAACCCCACTACCCTGAACGCCAAGGTGGGAATACCAGTCCGTCAGTCGCAATGTTAACCCCATTACCCTGAACGCCAAGGTGGGAATACCAGTCCGTTAGTCGCAATGTTAACCCCACTACCCTGAACGCCAAGGTGGGAATACCAGTCCGTCAGTCGTAATGTTAACCCCATTACCCTGAACGCCAAGGTGGGAATACCAGTCCGTCAGTCGCAATGTTAACCCCATTACCCTGAACGCCAAGGTGGGAATACCAGTCCGTCAGTCGCAATGTTAACCCCACTACCCTGAACGCCAAGGTGGGAATACCAGTCCGTCAGTCGCAATGTTAACCCCACTACCATGAACGACAAGGTGGGAATACCAGTCCGTCAGTCGTAATGTTAACCCCACTACCCTGAACGACAAGGTGGGAATACCAGTCCGTCAGTCGCAATGTTAACCCCACTACCCTGAACGACAAGGTGGGAATACCAGTCCGTCAGTCGCAATGTTAACCCCATTACCCTGAACGCCAAGGTGGGAATACCAGTCCGTCAGTCGTAATGTTAACCCCACTACCCTGAACGACAAGGTGGGAATACCAGTCCGTCAGTCGCAATGTTAACCCCATTACCCTGAACGCCAAGGTGGGAATACCAGTCCGTCAGTCGCAATGTTAACCCCATTACCCTGAACGCCAAGGTGGGAATACCAGTCCGTCAGTCGCAATGTTAACCCCACTACCCTGAACGACAAGGTGGGAATACCAGTCCGTCAGTCGCAATGTTAACCCCATTACCCTGAACGCCAAGGTGGGAATACCAGTCCGTCAGTCGCAATGTTAACCCCATTACCCTGAACGCCAAGGTGGGAATACCAGTCCGTCAGTCGTAATGTTAACCCCACTACCCTGAACGACAAGGTGGGAATACCAGTCCGTTAGTCGCAATGTTAACCCCACTACCCTGAACGACAAGGTGGGAATACCAGTCCGTCAGTCGCAATGTTAACCCCATTACCCTGAACGACAAGGTGGGAATACCAGTCCGTCAGTCGCAATGTTAACCCCACTACCCTGAACGACAAGGTGGGAATACCAGTCCGTCAGTCGCAATGTTAACCCCACTACCCTGAACGCCAAGGAGGGATGTCATTACTTCCATTTTTAAAGTCTTTGGTTTTACCCGGCCGGGGATCGAACCCTAGACCTCCTGTAATCAGAACTAACACATCGAAGTATCTGATGTCGTTGTATTACACGATGTATGCTCTACTCAGGTGATACGATCTTGTTATTTTTTCTAATTATAAATAGTCAAATAAATAAAGATCTAGCTTCACACGTATCATTCTGTATACTCATGTCCGACTTCCGATGTGTAAATTGCACAGCCACTTACGAGCAAAGCCGACAATTGTTCATACAATAGAATACAGTTGAGCCTCTTCCAGTGATTTGGGGTCGTCATGCATTTGCGAACAGTGAAGACTCAGGCGGACCTGTTCATCCAAACAGTCTCTCAAGAGTTTCACTGTCCGTGTGTCATGTAATTTAGTCCTAAAGGCACCTTAAAAAAGCTAGAAGTGTAGCGCAACTTATTTAACGCCATTTACCTGTATGTGGTTCCCTTTAGGAGAGTTCATTCAATGCGGCTAAAGTATACGAAGTTTCGAAGCAATTTCAAGCAAATATGAATTTTTACGAACAAGTACTATAACATATGTCATTTATTTCAGTCATGCTGGGAGCCATCATTTCCGTGTTTACTGGGAACCGTATTACAGCTATTATCGGTTCTATATTGGTGGCTGTAGGGTTTGTTGTTGCCTCGTTTATGGGTGAAGATGACGAGATTGTAGTCCAGCTTCTTGTTGGTGGTGTCGGAGGTAAGATTAGTTAGAGTAAAATACGTGCAAGTTTCCGTATCTTACTCACCGAAAAAATAGTCGAGTTGTATAAACTACGACATAACGTCGTTTTAATGTGGCCCTATTAGAAAACCAATCGTAAGCCATTTTTGACCAATGCTGTTCGAGATTAGCCTGCGATAACTGAGTAGCGATAATGTAGACCTACATTAGGCTGATCTCAATCTACATTGCTGGTAAAATTGGAGTCATATATTGGGACAACTAAACGTTACGTACAGCTTTAACAAGAATTGAGTTGATGATATCCAAGACATCTTTCTCAAAATGCTTATATACTGATAATCTACAGTTCACATACTCAGCTTATTAACTATTCTAAGGAGCGAGAAAAAGAACATCCGCTTTATTAATTTCTATCTTGGAAGATTTTACTTTGGTGTTCCATTACCGATTGGGTCATACAAAATATTTAAAGAAATGTAGTAGCTGATTCCGTTCGTGATGCCAAGGGCCTGTGCGGATAGCGCTAGTGTCCGGCTAAACATACCAGCAGTACTGGTAACTTACACTGTAAATGCTTTGATGTACAATCTAAACCAAACCCTATTAAGAACTGAGTAACAATCTATTCAATGGAAGATTCGAATAATACCAGTTTGTCTTGTCAGTACTGGTAACTAACATTGTAAATGCCATGATGTACAATTTAAGACAAACCCTATTAAGAACTGAGTAACAATCTATTCAATGGAAGATTCGAATATTACCAGGTTGTCTTGAACATTACAGAGTTCACAAGGTTGAATTCTGCTGATTCCGTTCGTGATGCCAAGGGCCTGTGCGGATAGCGCTAGTGTCCGGCTAAACATACCAGCAGTACTGGTAACTTACACTGTAAATGCTTTGATGTACAATCTAAACCAAACCCTATTAAGAACTGAGTAACAATCTATTCAATGGAAGATTCGAATAATACCAGTTTGTCTTGTCAGTACTGGTAACTTACATTGTAAATGCCATGATGTACAATTTAAGACAAACCCTATTAAGAACTGAGTAACAATCTATTCAATGGAAGATTCGAATATTACCAGGTTGTCTTGAACATTACAGAGTTCACAAGGTTGAATTCTGCTATTTCGTGGTGTTTATTCATTTTTACATATACAACACATCTGCGACAGACGACTTGGAAAATATCTTTGCAATTCTATGGAATTTCTCTGCAAACTAAAGAGTAATGATCAAATAGAGTTCAAAACAGTGTTGTGTTAAGAGAAATTGCTCATTATAGCCAATTCCTCTTTAGCCACATTCATGTTTAAAGTCGCCTGATGCAGATGCGCCTGCATGTTAAGCATAATTACAATTTAAATATAACATACAGGTATCGGATCAGCATTTCTCAGGGTGTCCGCAATCATTGCTGTTCTGGAGTTCTTTCAAGACTTGCGTATGAGAGCCATTGTTTTAAGTAGTATGGGAGCAGTTCTTATTAACTTCCTGATGATCGGTCTGACGTTCGTGGACGCTATCGACTTTGAGTGGAATACAGTCTTTAAATTACAGGCTATTCCAGCAGGTACGTGAGTAATTCGTCTTTATTAGTCGCCGGGCAGAAGCCCGCGACTTCTATTTTTAATAGCTTTTCGGAAATCACATGGGAGGGCGGCTTATTATTAGAAAGAAACAAATCTAGATGATTTGAACATATTACAATTGTGGTTGTTTACGAACACTAATAAATGACACATCTAAAATGAAATAAATATTCCGATTTTTTAATGTTTGCATTTTTTTTTATTTCACTCGCATTTAATTTTTTTGTCTTATTTACGAAGACAAAAGTGGTCCCTTCAAGACGTGAACCAACATCCCCTAATGCAGACTCTTATGTGTCATCATTGAGGTCAATTTCGGATTCTCCTTTTAATAGCAATTTTAACTTACTAAATGTTGTTTTCATGTTCAAAGAGATGTCTTGATTTGTGTAGAATTCATTTAATAATGTTAATCCATGAATATCTAAAGTAGGAACTGTTTCTAAGCTAAATATAGACCCTATTCTGTTGTGTAGGTTCGTGCCCTTTAACATCGATTTTCGCGCATGCGCATTTCGATATGAAAAAGCGAGTGATATTATTTTATTTTAGACAAGTACAAGACGAATGTTTGACGCAAAGCGTCAAAGAGAAGCCGCAATATTTCGTTGTACATGTAGAAATAAGAAAAAAAGAACATTTTTAAATCCACAAACAATAGAACAATTTAAACTGTAGACGGTAATGCTGATATATTTCTCCTTTTGAAGACTTTTGTTTTCTTCAAATTACCTCCCTTTAAAGCAATACCAGGATATTTACCTTGTGATTCGAATAAGATTGACAAACATTGAAATTATATGAATGAATACTATTAGTTAAATAAGTAACAACAGCAAAATTAAATTTAAGCCAAGATAAATGTGTACACATTTCGTTAATTTTTTATAGATACCCTAATGTAGGTATGAATATAAAATTTATAAGTAAATGTTTTCATTTCAACGTTCCTAATGTTTGAATAGACTAAGGAAAGTCAAGAATACATAAATAAATCAATGCAGTCTTTTCCGGCGTCATTGATGCCTTGCATCAACTTTCTCTTGTCTGATATATGATATACACTCAAAACAGTGTAGAACTATTTCAGTGCGGAATTCCCCGAAGAAGACTAAATCGAGCGACGCCATATTTCATGTAATAAGAGTTTGTGAATATTTTGATAACTAAAAGGCAAACAATGCTGATTTCAGAATAGACAGCGCGTGACGAGTTCTCACCTGAATATGTATTGTTTGCAAAAAAACCTCAATATTGTCATTGGCCAGGAAAGAGAATAGAAACATATATTAAGTTTGATTTTACACAAAGTAGAAACATACGTGCAATTTCCTTTACTAAGTTCCTAATTTTCAAAACTTTCAATGGCTAATTTTTAAAGTTGAAATAACTCATAGTTTTCATAATGATCATGTTTTTCAGTGATGAGCTTGGTCGCCAGTATCTTCATGAAACCTTTAAAACTGAAGTCCAGTAACCGTGGTGATCGAGACGATGCGTCTTGCAGTTTAAAGTGTTCCGACTATGTATTCTCACGAGATCTTTTCACTGACGTCATACTCTATCTGATCATGTTTGTTTTTCTATTGGATCAAATAGGTTGGTAAACGTTGCTACGAAGCTCTATCCCCGAGTGATGTTCAGCAATGTTAGAACATCGCCTGTCTTCGTGTACATTGTCACATACAGACGCCTTCTGACGCCTTTATAGCAGCCAACTTTTGAATTTTTTGTGACAAATGGAGAAATTGTTTATATTGAGTAATTTCTCCATTTCGTTACAATGTTTTCAACTCTTTTAAACAATTATAATTTCATTAAAAGATATGTTTTATAATTTAGGGGCTATAGTTTCAAAGACGTCTGCTGCAGATATGTTATATGAGGGAAAGCGTTAAACCGATTTTATAATAACTCATTCTAACTTATCACTGAAACGAAAAATTCAACGATTATTATTTTATCAAAAAACCTGTTTCAGTTAAACAGGATAAACATCGACTGATATTGCTCATATAAATCATGAAATAAATTCTTCTATTTTCACAGGTCGTCCTATATTTAGTGAAGGTATGCAGCCATATCTCGAAGAAAAGAACTTCAGCGAGAACCAGGTTAAGATCCAGCCGTTGATCGAGAATGGCGGCTCGTTGCTGGGGTTAATAACGCTATTGTTCTGGCGCCGACAGAATATGGCCGATAATCTAACCGTCATGGCCGCCATGGATATCCTGGTAGGAATACTCGCCCTTCATATTCCGGAGCTCAGTATCTATACTTGGGCGGTGGCGTATTCGGCAATATTCGGATTTACTGACGGTAGGTTAAACAAGAGCGCCAACGATCGTGTTTTATGGCTAAGTCGAAAGAGGAGCATTTCTGAATAGAATAACTAATACAGCCAGAGTTATGTGACTTGGTATAGTCATGCGTATCATTCCTAGGAACATGCGTATCAAGTTTCATTTGCAAATATTGATTGGTTTATGAGTTATGAGCTAAGGTTAAAGTTTTGTGACGACGCAGAAGCAGACGACGACGCCAAGGGTATCACAATAGCCCGACTTTTTTCCCGCGAAAAGCAAACGAGCTCATAACATGGAAAATATTGAGACAAAAGGAAAAAATGCTCATAGGGAGTAATTCTCTTTTTATGGAAATGTTATCAACTCTTATCATTAAGTATGAATTGAGCCGTCCCGCGAGAAAACCAACAGTGTGGACTCTGCGTAAAGTATCGACCCGGATCAGCCTAAGCATGCCGCGCAGGCTTACCCGGACAGACACTTTTCGCCTCCTGCTGATTTTTTGTTTCAGGAATCATTAATCTATACCTCTATCCCCCTGATACGAATTGTGTCGGCCCGGATCAGTCTGCGCGGACTGCGCATGCTGATCTGGGTCGATATATTGCGCAGAGGCATACTGTTTGTTTTATCGCGGGACGGGTCAATTAATTTGTGTAGAGTTTCCATGATTTTTTCTTACCCTTTTCAAGGTCGTTTGCTGCAAATGCGTCTGCATGTGGGAAAGTGTTATTGTGGGAAAAGCGATTTCTTAACGTTTCTTTTTGTTTTAAACAAAGCAGGGAAAATGTAACACCTAATAAAACTTGAGGTACGAATTCAACCCCGACTTGATCACAAAGTTGAAAAGGAAACATGGTACAGTTATGATACGCAGATTAACCATAAGAGATAATTTATAATTTACGCAGCGATTTCATTTTGCCGTTTACGAATATTGACTTGTAAGCCCCGATATCTCTCTCAGTTGGAAGCAACGCTGGGTGTCAATCCAGGGGTTGTGACGTTCAACGCTAGCTCGGCCAGAATTCTTTTCGACATTTGATAAACATGAACTTGGCGCCCGTCATTCGTCATCCACCAATGGTCTAACAGGCTATATAGAAAATCAGTCAGTTGCTTTGAAAGTATGTTGTGTGGAGTACTGGTGGGAGAAAGCCAGGAAACATATGACTAGGTTAACTGACCGCCGTGATATGACTGAATTCTTTTTGAAAACGGCGTTAACTCCCAATCAATCAATGAAACTAGAGGGACAACCGATCAAGTAACATGTATTTGGTCCGATATTTGGTATTATTGACTCTCCGTTAAGGGCGAACGGTAAATTGGCGTAAAACTAATGGGTGGGTAGTTCCAGTTCTTCTAGAATCTAGGTCTCAAATAAATAAAGACGGGCATTCATAGCTATAATAAGACTGCAACGATGCACTGAGTCACCACATGGATGCATTAAGACAGCACCTAGAAGTGTTAGATGCATTAAGACCGCACCTAGAAGTGTTAGATGCATTTAGACCGTACCCAGAATTGTTAGACACCGCTTAATTTGTCTCGCATGGGATACCGGACTTGAAAGCTCTCGTAAGACCATGGTCACATGTTGCGTCCACTCGCGGCGTTCATGGTTAAATGCACTTGGACAAGCCACTTATCATTGCCTTGTACTGGTTTGGTTCCAAATTGATAATGAATAAGTGAACTGTCGACATGATATACCCTGAAAGGGTGTTAACACGGCGTTATGTCGTCTCAAATAGATACTGGATATACATGATCAGTTGTTCGTTTTTCTTCCCAATGAAATCGCAAGAAATATCCAATGCTCGGTTCTGCTTTCAAACTGACAATCGGAACACTCGACCACTACCCCTTCTCTATCTTGTGTATGTATATGGATTATCTTCCCTGTTGTTACCTAACGATTGCATAGGTTACAATTTGATTGGCTGACACACATGTCAATCTACGACGACCTGTAATAGGCAGTTATCATGATGTTTATCAGCGTGTGCTACTGTGGCGAAGTTTATGTCTGTTTAAATGAGATTGACTTTCTCTTCAACACATTTATCTCACAGGTATCGGTCAAATTAATATCATTATAATTGACATTTTTTTAGGTGTTTTTGCGTCAATGATCCAAGATGCCATACCAGAAGGATTCGAAAGACGTCATATCAGAATGGTGGCCGGTATGCTTGGCCTTGTTGCTGGAAATGGACTGGTAATTTCTGGATTCGTAGCAGGTGAATTATATCATAAGTTATCATGTCGGTTTCCAAGTATAATATCATTCACGTCTATGTCGAAATAGGTCTGCGTAAAACAATTGCTTTAGCATATCTGTTCTAGATTTAAATCGACTTATCAATGTCCATTGAAGCGCTTGATAAAACAATTATTTAATTCTTTTACATGCAAAAGACAAACATACTGGAAAACAGCTCGTTTCTGTTCATGAAATGTATCTTGATGTTCCTAAAATTGATTATGGACTCTTCCAAATGCAATGATGGTCAAGTCATTTTACAAGTTAAGAAGTGAAATGGTTAATAATCCCCTTACAGATGCCATCGACAAACACTCCGATGGGAAGCACGTGGCGTACTACTTTTCTGGTGGATGTCTGATCGCTGCCGGAGTATTATGTGTTATATCCCGAGTTGTGATCGTTCGACAACAAATAAAAGCACAAGAAAGATACAGAGAACGAGATTCAATTGAGCTTGATGAAAGATAATCGTTTTCAGTTCGATCGACATGTTTAAGAACCATTAACATTTTAGTTATTTTCAGTTCCATTTGCACGTTTTGTACATGTATGAACCATTAACAAGTTTAAATGCTTTAAATAACATTGGCACCTTTTTCATTCAGTACCATTGACACACTTTATATTAGTTTTAAAAACCATTAACACATTTATTTGCTTTTAATACCATTAACGCTTTTTATTAGTTTTAAATACCATTGACAAGTTTTTTTCTTTAGTCACATGAATGAGTCATTCTACTTTTTGTTACCACATTTTATTGCAATCGACTGTCTTCAAAATATTTTGTTAAACGTCTTACTTACATTTCGAGTCAGCATTTAACATTCATACATAGCCTTATAAATGTTTTTTATGTACTATATAGTTAAACATTGCACCCCCCATACTTTTTGAAGGTCAAATTACGCTAAATACATCCGCTGACTTGCCTTGCATAATGCACGACCCCGCTGTTTCTTTGGATTGTTTTAAAGCCAGGAGTAAACTCTTTTCAATGATATATGGTGTTCTACATAAGAAACGCTTAGAAAGTGTGACAATTGAGGTCTGAAACTGGTCGATTTACATGGAAACAAAGAACGATTTTTTTTTTTGGTGTATTGTTACCTAAAAAGGATCTCTCCTGTTAAAGTCTCTCCTGTAACGATACATATTGTTACAGAAGAGACACATTTTTTGCATTATATGTCTAATCAAAGCTGACATTATATGGTTTAACTACTTTTCAGGTTATTAGACTATATTGATTTTGAAAACGATAGCATTACACTTCTACGTAAAGTTTGACGGTAAACAACAACTTATTTATGAAAACATAAAAGATACATTTATTTTCTGAATAAATATTGATGTTACAGGAGAGACAATTATGCTACACTAGCCGATTATTGAAGACTTGTTCTGGAAACAATGTTTCTCGTTAAACTTGCATACCCCAGTACAAAACGCTAGATAAAGTGTTATAATCGCAAAGAAATGAAATACCGGATTATTTGAAGTCGATGGCAAATTGAGGCAAAATGATAGAATGACTCAAATACCGTTGACACACATTTTCTAAGTTTTAAAAACCATCAACACATTTAATTTTCATTGACAAGTTTGCGTTTCAGTACCACTGACAGCTTTCGTCGTGTTAAAACCATTGACACTTTGAGTTGTTTCCAATACCATTAAAGCTTTTCATGACAAGCAAAGATAAAATCGACAAAACAAATCAACCTATTTTATTCATTTATCGACCATAGGCTTCAAGCCAAACTCAAGCAGTTATTATTATGATGAAAGAAATGTAGATATTGCTAATAATAAGTTATATAATTTGAAATCATTAGTAAATCAAAGTCATCTTCAGATGTCCCTTTGACTGTAGCAGTGCGTTGAGGTAGAACATCACATTTTGTTCGGCGATTTTCGGATGAAGTCGTTAGAGATCGGTTTTATTCGTCGACTTGCATGTCATTTTCACTAGAAATGGCTGTCAAGTCTTTGAATAATAACGTTGGATGGAAATCGCCGAATCTAAAAACTGTTTACATATGCTAACAGCGTACGTAAATTGACGAGTCCATTGGTTCATTGAAGAGTTCGCTAGAAGTAAAAGCTTTCTTCATTTTACAGATACACTCTTAAATGTAGTATATCTACTATTAGCTTTAACGGCAAAATATGGAACGCTTTAGTCTTAGACTAAAATTTACATAACGACATTCCGTCGTGTCGCTTTGTCGTCCGTCGTGTCGCTGTGTCGTGCGTCGTGTCGCTTTGTCGTCCGTCGTGTCGCTTTGTCATGCGTCGTGTCGCTTTGTTGCGCGTCGACATAAGGCACGACGGACGACGGACGACATGAGCCAAACAGGATTCCGTAGGTCTTGGCCATAACGGTTCTCCAGAGACATTTGATGTGGTTGTACGACTAGGTAAGTTCTACACCGGCTTCACCGTTCTCGGACTTTGACAAGTGTTAACATATTAATTGATTAGGTCTTAAGTACATATTAGTAGTAAATATGTAATGACATATGTAGACTTTTACTAGACTGCACGAATATGCAGGTTGATCTTGGTCTACTATAGCATCTATCATTGACACTGCAGGGTTCGCTCGTTTGATTAAATTTAAAATAAATCAACAACACACACTGACATTGAAAAGGCCTTTTAAACAATAAATAACGGACAAATAAAGATTGCTCATTAATATCAAAATAAGTATATACGTGTTATAAGTCGCGATCATTGGGATAAGGTTTATGTATACTCATTTAGTGGAAATAAAATTACTAACCAGGCACTGGTGAAATGGTCGTTGTCTTTTTTAGTGTAAAAAAAGCCCCATTTATTTAAAGGGTTTAATGTTGGTCGCTTTGCAGTCTCATCACGAATTGACTTCTAACACAGCAAATAATGCGCTTCGAGCATTCCGGCATTATTTGCTCTGTTAGTGTAGTTAATATTGTTTTTCACATCGGTTGGGATTCAAGCTTTTCTGTAATAAAAGGCATTGCACGCCGGGGCCGCATGTGCTATAATGCAGGTCCTTCGGTCTACCCGCGTTTACGGCGAAGTGTTGAGCCTTGTTTTACGCTAGCACTCCGCTGCTAGTAGGGGAAATATGCGCCGGGGTCGCACATGCTATACGGCAGGTCCCGCAGTCTACCCTCGCTTACGGCGAAGTGCTGAGCCTTGATTTAGGCGAGCACTCTGCTGCTAGTAGGGGAAATGGCCATTCAAAAATTGAATGTCGTGCTGGCACGACATTGGACATTGGACATTCAAAAATGAATGCCGTGCTGGCACGACATTGGACATTGGACATTCAAAACTAAATGTCGTGCCGGCACGGCATTGGTCATTCAAAAATGACGGGAGTGGAACAACGGCGTTTAGGCGGATTTCTACCAGAGTCAGCTGCGTGTATTACGTGGAGCACTCGGGCCTACAGGCCCTTGCCACGCGAGTGGAACAAAAAATAAATTCACAATGGAATGGAACACATTTTCTTTCTCACGGGAGTGGAGCAACGGCCTTTAGGCGGATTTCTACCCGAGTCAGCTGCGTGTATTACGGGGAGCACTCGTGCCTAAAGGCCCTTGCCACGCGAGTGGAATAAAAACTAAATTCATAATGAAGTAGATCACTTTTTCTCTCTCACGGGAGTGGAACAACGGCCTTAAGGCGGATTTCTACCCGAGTCTGCCGCGTGTATTACGGGGAGCACTCGAGCCTACAGGCCCTTGTTACGGGATTGGAACAAAAACAAATTCACAAAGGAGTGGAACACTTTTCTTTTTTCTCACGGGAGTGGAACAAAGGCTTTAAGGCGGATTTCTACCCGAGTCCCGTGACAAGGGCCTATGCAAAGACTTCTGTGAAATACCGCCAGTCAAATAATTGTTGTTGAGAAAGACCCCCACATCAGTGTATACGGCACTATTGTGCATTCAACGCAAATATTATTTAATTAATGGACATACCAAGGTCATAACAACATGGACATGGACATAACAAGGTCTTCTTGTGAAGTGTATGTTATAACAAATTGTGATCGGTAAATCCTTGTCTTAATGTATTCCGTTTGAATAAAATGCACTTTCATCAGTTTCGTCTGCAAGTGGTGAAGGGCAAAATGTAAAAATTATAGTAACGCATTAAGTGTTGTTTGATACAGCATTTGCTGATTGAAACACAGCAAGAAAGGTATTACAAAAGATGTCGGAATATACCTTTATCCTTATAATGATTACCATTGAAATTCAGGCATGAAATTGGATAGGGAAACGACCTGCAGAAAAGTATGAGACGAAAATGGAAGGCTTTCCTTAATACTAAATATTCGTTATTTGGAATTTAACATACTTATGTAAAGCACCGATCATTACCTTACATAGTCACCATGCTAACGTAAAGCATCGAATCGTATCATACATAGTCACCATGCTAACGTAAAGCATCGAATCGTATCATATATAGTCACCATGCTAACGTAAAGCATCGAATCGTATCATACATAGTCACCATGCTTACGTAAAGCATCGAATCGTATCATACATAGTCATCATGCTAACGTAAAGCATCGAATCGTATCCTACATAGTCATCATGCTAACGTAAAGCATGGAACCTTATCACATAGTCATCATGCTAACGTAAAGCATGGAACCTTATCACATAGTCATCATGCTAACGTAAAGCATGGAACCTTATCACATAGTCATCATGCTAAAGTAAAGCATGGAACCTTATCACATAGTCATCATGCTAACGTAAAGCATCGAATATTATTATACAAAGTCATCATGCTACCATTAAGCATCGGACCTATCATACATAGTCATCATTCTTACGTAAATCATCGAACATTACCCTACATAGACATCATGCTAACGTAAATCATCGAACTTTACCCTACATAGTCATCATGCTTAAATAAATCATCGAACTTTACCCTACATAGTCATCATGCTAACATAAATTATCGAACTTTACCCTACATAGTCATCATGCTAACATAAATCATCGAACCTTACCCTACATAGTCATCATTCTTACGTAAATTATCGAACTTTACCCTACATAGTCATCATGCTAACATAAATTATCGAACTTTACCCTAGATAGTCATCATTCTTACGTAAATTATCGAACTTTACCCTACATAGTCATCATGCTAACATAAATCATCGAACTTTACCCTACATAGTCATCATGCTAACATTAATCATCGAACCTTACCATTTTACTTTTTCTTTAACATTGTCCACTCCTTGCAGTTTCATTTGCACTCCTGATCAAATCTTCCCAGATATTTGCAATTCACTATTTGCTACTAATTTACTTTCACTCAAGTGATCGATTTAGGGCCATCTTGGCCCTCTTGTTTAAAAAGTATGCTTTGAAAATATGTGATGTAGAAAAGATACATTTGGACAATTGAAAGTATAATTTGCATCTATATAAACATTTTGGGTATGGGATTCTTGTTTACAGCAATACACACTTTTTTTCAAAATTCATTTGCCGCCAAAGTATTGAAACGTTTAATTAAATCAGGTATTATTATTTGATGTGGGCTGATTTTCAGGTAAGAGGCCTTTCGATGTGTCATTGTTGTATATGGGTTGGGATAAACATTATGGTTTCCAGCTCTATCAGAGCGATCCCAGTCGGAATTATGGAAACAATAGTGCACAGTAAGTGAATGCTTTTAATTTGTTTATAAAATGTCTTAAATCAAACAATGATACAAATCAAAGCAAACAATGATATATCACGATATGGTGAGTTAGTCCTTTTCCAATTGCTGTTTCCTTTTGAAAGCACTGTGGACAATGGAGGGCTATATCACATGAAATTAGACAGATGGAAGTTTGTAAATTAATTGTTATTACTTTTGATAAAACTTTCTCTACCACTTTCAGAGACATGTTAATGCATCTTCAGCACAGAGGTCTAGTTAAGAGGGAGTGAACAGGTCTTTTCCCCGCAATATTTCTCTTATTATTCAACAAAAGCCTATGTTGTGGGTAACCAAAATAGTCGTCTCAGTGACACGATTATTTTCAGTACCCACAACATAGGGTTTGAATGTCAAATAAGTATTTTACATCATACAAAATGCCTCTTATCTAGAGCTCTTTAATCAGCAGACATTTGAAAACATGATGAGCTAGTTCTCCGTTTATAGAGATTTTTAATGCCCCTTTTTTGACTTAGGAATTCTTGTTAAAGTTTTGCGTGCAACTATCTTAAGAGTCCATATCTCTGTATTTACGTGATGCATTGTATTGAAGCTTTAAATCAAAGCGCCAATGGCACTGTAGTGGCGATCGTATGGAAAATCCTGCAAAGTAACAAGCAGTATATCGGTGTAGGGCTTGCGATGACTCTGGTGCGGGTAAATTTGAAAATATATCAACCCTGCATCTTTTGACAGTAGAATAATGTTAGTTTGCCAGAATGTTGTCTTGGTGATTTTTTAGTTACGTTCTAAAATTGGTCATGATGTGTTCAAAATTAGGCCATTCCAAAGTTATGAAAAATCTAGTTGGTATTCGATAGACTACCGTTTTAGCTCATTAGAATGGCTATTTGTAAACTAAACTGTTCAGGTAATTACATGTTCATCATTAGGTCGCTAGGCCATATTAAGATAAAATATTTTTTACACTTTAGAAATGACTAAATTATCAAGAAAAGAGAGAAAACAGTATCCATTAGTTTGGTGTTTGTTTCAATGATGTCCGATATTAAACAGGTCTGTTCAATTTAGTCCCTTCACATTGCATGATTGAGGGTTGTCAGAGACATATAAACACAGTGTATTCATATGTCTCTGAGGTTGTTAAACTGTGAGTGCAAAAACAAACACAAAACATGCTCAAAAAGCACAATTTCACTATTTGCCAATCTGTTCAATTTATAAAAATATAGGCATATATTATAATGCTCAATCTCCAAACTAAATTAGGCTACACTTTCGGCATTGATTGCTAATTGACTCTAGAACGTGCAGACTTGAATACATAACGTGTGTACACACCTTTAAACCTTTGTAAACCAGTCTTATCATCTAGACGCTTTCATATATTTAAACAACTACACAATAAAGCGTTTATAATATTGAGATAACCATGCAGTCTCGCGAGCTATTTATAGAACCTTTTGGAATTTCCAGATTTGAGTATCATCAGAGTTACCGGTATTTGCAAGGCAGATAGAACGCGCAATGATATTTATTATCTGCCCAATCATGATGAAGATAATATTTACATAGTTTAACTCTATGTAGATAATGTCTTGATAAAACTCAAATATTAGTAACAATCCGGTACCAAAGTAGCACTGACATAATTATTATTAATCACGTCTCTGCATCAATGATGGAACTATAACGGATGTGAGTAAATTAGTTTGCAGTAAGGAAAAAAAATATCAACCGATTGTTCAAAACCGACTATGTAAATATTTTTCGTTGTTGTTGTTTCTGTTAGCATTGTGGCGATTGTCAAACCAATCGCCACAAAAACCCTAGCAAACTATCACACCTTTGTAGATTATCAAGTTAGATAAATCTATCTTGCATTTTATGCAAGTTATGGTCCTTTTCTTACATAGAAATTCTTGTTAAAGTTTTGAGCGCAACTAAATTAAGAGTACATATTTCAGTAACTACTTCAAGCAAGTTATTGAATTTTTATATAACCCTACCAAACTATCACACCTTTGTAGATTATTAAGTTAGATAACTCTAATCTGCATTTTATGCAAGTCATGGCCTTTTTTTTACTTAGCAATTCTGGTTTAAGTTTTGATTGCAACTAAATTAAGAGACCTGTCCCTGGACATTCTGGATGCATTACATTAGGTTATCAAGTTAGATAACTCTATAATGCATTTTATGCAAGTTATGTCCCTTTTTTACTTAGAAATTCTGGTTAAGAGACCAAACCTTACTTCATGCATTGCAGTGAGACTTTATACAACCCTTCTCAATCATCACACCTATGTAAACAATCAAGTATGATAACTCTATCCAGCATATAATGCAAATTATGCCCCTTTTTATGCCCCCGGATTCTCCGATTCGGTGGGCATCTAGTTTTTGGCCTGTCTGTCTGTCTGTCTGTCGAAAAAAACTTTAACCTTGACCACTTCTTTTGAACCATAACAGGTACGGCTACCATATTTCACATGTGTATTCCTTGTGACATGACCTTTCTGTCAGTACCAATATTTTTGACCTTGCGACCTTGACCTTTGACCTAGATGTCTTTGTCTGTCTTTCGAAAAACACTTTAACCTTGACCACTACTTTTGAACCATAACAGGTACGGCTACCATATTTCACATGTGTATTCCTTGTGACATGACATTTCTGTCAGTACCAAAATGTTTGACCTTGCGACCATGACCTTTGACCTAGATGTCTGTGTCTGTCTGTTGAAAAAAACTTTAACTTTGACCACTACTTTTGAACCATAACAGGTACGGCTACCATATTTCGCATGTGTATTCCTTGTGACATGACCTTTCTATCAGTACCAACATTTTTGACCTTGCGACCTTGACCTTTGACCTAGATGTTGCCATTCGGGGGCATCAGTGTTTCACAAACATATCTTGTTGACTTAGTAATTATGGTTGAAGTTGTGCATGCAACTAAATTAAGATTCTATATCTCAGTAACTACTTGAAGCAGTGCATTGGAACTTTATACAACCCTTCCCTATGTCACGACTATATACACAACCAATTAATATAACTCTATGCTGCATATGATTCAAATTGTTGCCCTTTTCTTACTTAGAAATCATGGTTAAAGCTTTGCGTGCAAATACAATAAGAGTCCATATATTAGTACCTACTTGGTGCATTACATTGAAACGTTATACGACCCTTCCCGACCATCACATCTATGAAAATAATCCAGTTAGATTACTCTATCCTGCATATAATGAATAATATCACCCTTTAAGCAATTCTGGTAAATGTTTTGCATGCAACTACATTAGAATCCATATCTCAGTAACTATTAAGCGGTGGAATAATCGAGCGCACTATCCTCCGACAGCTCTTGTTAGTATTTTAAGACAACTTTTAAACAGTTTTAAAACGTTGACTATAATATTTATTTTCTGAAGCACCTTTAAAACTCAACTTTGAAGTTTCTATGGCAACAGGGAAATATGTAGAATTTCTAACATTATTTTGCTGAATAGTCCACTGATGTCAATGTGTTGAATTAGTAAAATCTGTGACCATGAGTGCCCAACAAGTTTAAGTGCTTACAGATGATGGCTATTAAACACTGGGATTTTATACACCAGGCCCCAAAACTATAAATGAACCGTCCCGCGAGAAAACCAACATTATGGCCTCTGCGTAATATATCGACCCAGATCAGCCTGCACAAACTGATCCGGACCGAGACATTCCGTCTCTGGGGTATAGAGTAATAATTCCTGAAACAGAAAACCCACAGGAGGCGAAAAGTGTATATCCGGGTAAACCTGCGCGGTATGCATAGGCTGATCCGGTCCGATACTTTACGCAGAGTCGGCAATGTTTGTTTTATCGCGGGACAGCTCAAATGCCCAATTTCAAGATCTGCATGTTGAACATGAGCGGCTAGTACGAAAAGTCGAAACTTCATTCTTTGAGTACAATTGAGTTGAGTTCAGTTTGATTTTGGGAACGTTTCGCTGAAAATGGGTTGGATCAATCTGAGAAAACAAAGTATACTCTGTCCTCAAGTTGGAATCACTACATTCCGAGTTTGACCCACACTGATTGTTACACTATTTCCAAAGGGAGCAAACCGCGACAGAGCGTCCTTCTCGTCTTCGCGAGGTCGTTGGTCTGACCGGGTCATACACAAACTTATAAATGGCTGCCCTCTTTGGCGCTCAGGGTTCCGTGGTTCGCATAACGACTGCCTTGGTGGGGTAAGGATAAATGGACCAGTAGTACTGGTAACTCATCCAGGAAACGCCGTGATATAGGATAAGTGGATCAGTAGTACTGGTAACTCATCCAGGAAACGCCGTGATATAGGATAAATGTACCAGTAGTACTGGTAACTCATCCAGGAAACGCCGTGATATAGGATAAATGGACCAGTAGTACTGGTAACTCATCCAGGAAACGCCGTGATATAGGATAAGTGGATCAGTAGTACTGGTAACTCATCCAGGAAACGCCGTGATATAGGATAAATGGACCAGTAGTACTGGTAACTCATCCAGGAAACGCCGTGATATAGGATAAATGGACCAGTAGTACTGGTAACTCATCCAGGAAACGCCGTGATATAGGATAAATGGACCAGTAGTACTGGTAACTCATCCAGGAAACGCCGTGATATAGGATAAATGGACCAGTAGTACTGGTAACTCATCCAGGAAACGCCGTGATATAGGATAAATGGACCAGTAGTACTGTAAACTCATCCAGGAAACGCCGTGATATAGGATAAATGGACAAGTAGTACTGGTAACTCATCCAGGAAACGCCGTGATATAGGATAAATGGACAAGTAGTACTGGTAACTCATCCATGAAACGCCGTGATATAGGATAAATGGACCAGTAGTACTGGTAACTCAACTAGGAAACGGCGTGATATAGGTTAAATGGACCAGTAGTACTGGTAACTCATCTAGGAAATACCGTGATATAGGATAAATGGACCAGTAGTACTGGTAACTCTACTAAGAAACGGCGTGATATAGAATAAATGGACCAATAGTACTGGTAACTCATCCAGGAAACGCCGTGATATAGGATAAATGGACCAGTAGTACTGGTAACTCAACTAGGAAACGGCGTGATATAGGTTAAATGGACCAGAAGTACTGGTAACTCATCTAGGAAATACCGTGATATAGGATAAATGGACCAGTAGTACCGGTAACTCTACTAAGAAACGGCGTGATATAGGATAAATGGACCAGTGTTACTGGTAATTCATCTAGGAAACGCCGTGATATAGAATAACTGGACCAGTAGTACTGGTAACTCAATTAGGAAACACCGTGATATAGGATAAATGTACCAGTAGTACTGGTAACTCATCTAGGAAACGGCGTGATATAGGATAAATGGACCAGTAGTTCTGGTAACTCATCTAGGAAACGCCGTGATATAGGATAAATGGACCAGTAGTACTGGTAATTCATAAAAGAATTGCCGTGATATAGAATAAATGGACCAGTAGTACTGGTAACTCATCTAGGAAACGGCGTGATATAGGATAAATGGACCAGTAGTACTGGTAACTCATCCAGGAAACGGCGTGATATAGGATAAATGGACCAGTAGTACTGGTAACTAATCCATGAAACACCGTGATATAGGATAAATGGACCAATAGTACTGGTAACTAATCCAGGAAACACCGTGATATAGGATAAATGGACCAATAGTACTGGTAACTAATCCAGGAAACACCGTGATATAGGATAAATGGACCAGTAGTACTGGTAACTAATCCAGGAAACACCGTGATATAGAATAAATGTACCAATAGTCCTGGTAACTAATCCAGGAAACACCGTGATATAACTGAACACATTGTTGAAAGCGGCGTAAAACATCAAACAATCAATCCAAAGGGAACCGCCATAATTTCCGTGTGTCTGACAAAGAAAAGGAATTCGGATGAATACTTAATTTAATAGATGTTTAAGGTTGTTTGGATTTTTTTGGGGAAAGCAATAGTCCAGTCTGCTATAACGGTCTCTTATGGAAAATGAATTGCTTCAATGTGACTATAATGTAATGGTAGGGACACCTACTCCCTACTACATGGTATAAGGTCTACTAGTAGTACTACATGGAATAAGGTGTACTAGCAGTACTACATGGTATAATGTGTACTAGTACTACTACATGGTTGTATTAGTAGTACTACATGGTATAAGGTCTACTAGTAGTACTACATGGTATAAGGTGTACTAGTAGTACTACATGGTATAAGGTGTACTAGTAGTACTACATGGTATAATGTGTACTAGTAGTACTACATGGTATAAGGTGTACTAGTACTACTACATGGTATAAGGTGTACTAGTAGTACTACATGGTATAAGGTTGTATTAGTAGTACTACATGGTATAAGGTCTACTAGTAGTACTAGATGGTATAAGGTCTACTGGTAGTACTACATGGTATAAGGTTGTACTAGTAGTACTACATGGTATAATGTGTACTAGTAGTACTACATGGTATAATGTGTACTAGTAGTACTACATAGTATAAGGTGTACTAGTAGTACTACATGGTATAAGGTTGTACTAGTAGTACTACATGGTATAAGGTTGTACAAGTAGTACTACATGGTATAAGGTGTATTAGTAGTACTACATGGTATAATGTTGTATTAGTAGTACTACATGGTATAAGGTGTACTAGTAGTACTACATGGTATAAGGTTGTACTAGTAGTACTACATGGTATAAGGTTTACTAGTAGTACTACATGGTATAAGGTTGTACTAGTAGTACTACATGGTATAAGGTTTACTAGTAGTACTACATGGTATAAGGTGTACTAGTAGTACTACATGGTATAAGGTGTACTAGTAGCACTACATGGTATAAGGTGTACTAGTAGTACTACATGGTATAATGTGTACTAGTAGTACTACATGGTATAATGTGTACTAGTAGTACTGCATGGTATAATGTGTACTAGTAGTACTGCATGGTATAATGTGTACTAGTAGTACTTCATGGTATAAGGTGTACTAGTAGTACTACATGGTATAATTTGTATTAGTAATACTACATGGTATAAGGTGTACTAGTAGTACTACATGGTATAATGTGTACTAGTAGTACTGCATGGTATAAGGTGTACTAGTAGTACTACATGGTATAATGTGTACTAGTAGTACTACATGGTATAAGGTCTACTAGTAGTACTACATGGTATGATGTGTACTAGTAGTACTACATGGTATAATGTGTACTAGTAGTACTGCATGGTATAATGTGTACTAGTAGTACTGCATGGTATAAGGTGTACTAGTAGTACTACATGGTATAATGTGTACTAGTAGTACTACATGGTATAAGGTGTACTAGTAGTACTACATGGTATAAGGTGTACTAGTAGTACTACATGGTATAAGGTGTACTAGTAGTACTACATGGTATAAGGTGTACTAGTAGTACTACTACATGGTATAATGTGTACTAGTACTACTTCATGGTATAAGGTGTACCAGTCATATCTAATACGAGTGCAACCCGGTCAACCAGAAGCAGTCATCTTTTTGCAAACAGTCTCGCCCCATTCTAGACGACTGTAGGCTACAACAGACGACGTTTCGAAAGCATTGCATGCTACGATGTTTTCAACTCCATTCAGTAGTTATCCTTTCATTTGTAGAGAGTTTCCATATCTTCACTACTAGATGTTTTCAAAGTCGTCTGCTACATATTGTTATACATAGACGGGGAAAAGATACTGTTTGTCTGATTTAACCCTTTCAGCGCCGAATTGTTTAAAGTAGACTATTCCATGTTCAAACTCGGACGACTCTATGTTCATGTTTTAGGATTTTTGGAATATGTTTATAACTCACAGTCAAACAATGCAGAGTTCCGGTGAGACAGCTCGTTACGAGCTGACTCACCTGAATCTGTATTGTTTGCAAAAAGCTCAACATTGCCTTTGGCGCTGAAAGAGTTAATATCTTCAGAGTTCTCGGCTGTAAACTCATCAGAGGAGAATATAACAACCTGAAGTATAATCACGATATAAAGATTTTGGAAACATCGTGGGAAATGGAAATAATTTGAGCAATGATTTAAACAACGTCTGTTTCAAAGGTGTCAAATGACGTCTTTGTCAGGGAAATATTGGCTCCAACTAAATCAAGCGATGTGTATACGTTATCAATTGAATTGTTAAGGGTGAAGTCAAGTTTTACATTGATTTAGAACAACAGGTTTCTTCGATACAAAAGAAAATGGATACACAGGTGAATAAACAGAAGGCGGAAAGAATGTCTTTATGAAACGTCTGTATATATATATATATATATATATGAGACGTTCCACGAGAAAACCAACATTATGGACTCTGCGTAATGCATCGACCTATATCAGCCTGCGCAGTCCGCGCAGGCTAATCCGGGCCGACACCCCTCCCCCCACCCCACCCCGCAGTTGACGACATTTGAAAACATTGTGACATAAGGATAAATTGCTCGTTATGATCAATTTCGCCTTTTGTCACAATGTTTTCAACTTTATGTAATGAGTGTTCTTTCATTTCTTGACAATTTCCCTATTTATGCCTAGATGTTTTCAAAGTCGTCTGCTTGAGAATTGTTGTATTTTGGGAAAGGGTTAAATGGGCGACGTCATACAAAGATCGACACTCGGAGGTTTTCAATTCAATGGTAAGCGTATACACGAACACTGTACATTCATGTACTTGTAAAGTCGGTCTTTGGACACAAGTTGAGTCGCGGTAGTTCAGGCAGTAATGAGAAGGACTATCACACCTTGGGTCGTTGATTCGACGTAGAGTGTTGGTGTCAGAAATCCAGGAATACGAAGGAAGGAAAACGAGATCTGACCGCCGTGCTATAACTGAAATACTGTTGGGATCAATCAACTCTGGAGATGACCTTCCTCAAGATTCCCGCCGGCAAACTTGAACCCCTAGGGTGCAAAAATAAAACATCGATCAGGCTGCAAGGATGCTTTGTTCCGCTTTTCAACATTCTTTTTAGTTATATCACGGCGTTTCCTGACACCATCGAGTCAGACCTTTTGCTAATCAAACAGCCCTCAGCGCCTAGGAGGAAAAGCAATTACTACTATTTTTAAAGTCTTTGGTATGACCAGGCTGGTGATCGAACCCGGGACCTCACGCACACGAGGCGGCGGACGCTCTACCACTACACCGCCGACGCGGGCTTCACGAATGCGCAATCTTAACTGGTTCCTCGCTGCTTGTTAAGGACAAAAAGTCTGATTTTCGCCTGACTTGGTCCACTTATGATTCATTTCTTGTAATATAAACTGTACAGACACGGTATAAAGGTTGATAATTGAGTGTGAGTTATGAAAAAATCATTGTCGATTCAAATTTGACTACAAAATTGGCTTGTCTTCTTATTGCTGACTGATATTATAATACGTTTAAAGAGTTAATTGTAAAATGGAAGATCCTAATTGGACGTTTAAGGTGCAAGCGGATCTCGGTATTCATTGGTTGGTTAATTCTGAATTTCGGTCTGTTAATGGTTTTTGTCTCGACTGTCCTCTAGGTATTTTTTCGATCAGAATAATTTAACGGAATTGTTAATACTCAAAAGTGAATAATTAAATGTTCTTGGTGTTTGGGGTGCTCGTGCTCGAGTTGAGTTATTGTGATCAATCACCGTTCGTCATCCGTTCAAATGGTTTTCTGTGCAACTCATGGCCCGATTTAAGAATAATTTAAATGTTCCCTATATAGGTGTTCAAAGAATTTAACTTTAAACACACCTTTGTTTGCTGAAAATTAGAAAAGTGAAATAACAACCTTCTTGTCAAAATGTACAGGCCCGATTTAAAATTTATTTTGCACACATGTTCCTTTGCTGACTCTCTACCAAAAGTTATTATTCCGATACTTTGAAAAACATGATAGCAAGTGGGCGGATCTTGTTTCTCTTTTATGTATTTATAGTGAAAGCTTAAAGATTTTTATTTTCCAAAAGTTCTATTTCAATTTAAAAAATATTTTGGGTGACCCTCTATTACTTATATGTATATACAGAAATGCTGGGCCGATTTTTAAATAATTTGGCACATAATTATTTTCCTTTTTTGACCCTCTATCAAGGTTGTTGAAATTATATGACCACAGGGGTTGGGGGTGCTTGTCTCTCGTATCTCAGGGGTGTGGATGTCATGCCCTGGAACGAGGAGTGCCAGATTTCTTTAATTCCTAAGGTTGTGGCCCCTGTCGTTTCGATCCAGGGGTTGTGAGTTCGAATCCCGGCTCGGCCAACTTTCTTTCCGACGATTGACAAAAGTCAATGCGACATGCGTCATTCGTCTTCCACCAATGGGCTCAGTCTATGTGGAAAAGCAGCCAGTTGCTTGGGAAGATTGTTGTGTGGAGTACTGGTGAACTGGCCGCCGTGATATAACTTAGAAATTGTTAAAAACGGCATTAAACCCCAATCATTCAATTCCCTGTCGTTTCGGGTGGGAAATATAAATATACCGTTCCTGTTCGATATTTTTCTTAATTATGCTGATTTATGTTTGTTTTATATTTTTTCAAGTGTATAATCGCCTTTATGGCGGAAAAATGAAATAATATTATTTTTAGAAAACAGGTTTCACTTCATTTCCCGAAAATGAGTTATGTTTAGAAAACAGGTTTCATTACATTTCCCGAAAATGAAGTGTTATATTTTAGAAAACCTTTCACACACCTGAAAATTCCGTTTATATATGATCCTTTCTTAGTGAAAGGTTCTTTTTCATATCTTTGCCTGATTCGTTAGATATATGTACGTTTTGTAGCCATACCTTTGCCTAATATGGCCAGGAAGGTAGCTTTTGCCCGAGATGAACAATTTCTTCCTTTCCTCCTTAATTTTACCTTTGTTTTTCTGAGTACATCTAATCTTGCACTAGATGCACATCAGGTGAGGGAGTAACGGAAACTGTCTCTCGTCTCTCAGGCTCGTGGATGTCATGCCCTGGCACGATGCGGGCCAGATTTCTTTAAAAAATTAAAATGATGTTTTTAGAAAACAGGTTTTATTTTTAGAACCCCTTTCACGCCTTTAATTTGCATATCGCTTGGAGGGACTAACATCCTTTGTAAAGTGTTGCTTGCGTCATTTTATTACAACTAATTCGAGTCCCGGTAGCTTAGTAGGTAGCTACGCGGCCAGTCAGTCCAGGGGTCGAACCTTAGCTCGACCAACATTCCTTTGGTAAAGTCAATGCGACAAGCGGCATTCACCTTCCACCAATGGGCTAACAGTCTATGTGAGAGCAGCCAGTTGCTCGGAAAAACGTTCTTGGGGAAAACTGGTGTGATAACACCAGGAAACATATGGACAGGTGAACTGGTCGTCGTCGTGATATGACTGTTTAAGGCGTTAAATCCATATCAATCAACCATTACAACTGAATAAATGCTGACAACATACACAATCGCATTAGAGAACCGAAACATGGCTGTATTCAGATTAACCTATCACACGAGAGGTCGAGTGAATAGTGTCGGGAATTTCGAACCGGGCGTTCCGGGTGTGAGCCCCAGTCGCGTTGGATAAGGCACATTACATAGCAAGGTACTAGGTTTTTTACCAAGGGATCCTGAATAAGTGAACTGTCGCCGTGATATAACTGTGAAATTGATCATGATGAGCAATTTCCTCTTTGGCCATAATGATTTCAACTTTATTTAACAATTTAGCCATCTTTTATGGAGATTTTTCATGTTTTTGTCACCATGTTTTTAAAGTCGTCTGGGGCAGATTTGTTGTATGTGGGAAAGGGTTAAAAAGCTCTTCTTCTAGCCACTTTTCTGCTGTGTAAATCGACTAACACCCTGTCTATATGGAAGTTAATCAATCAAGCATTGAAAGCATCAAAAAACGTATCGAGACCTGGGTCTGGGCTGGAACTATAAAACTTTTAAAACGTGCTCCATGCTCAGAAAACGTTCTCCATGCTCAACTTGAGCACCGAGTACGAAACGTCGGAACTATACAATTTTGGAGTCCCGGTGTCATATATTATTTTGACCCGCCTGTAAAATGACCCGCGGGTCATTTTACTATATGGTAAGATATTACAAGTTATCGATGTCTTTATTCCGGATGTACTCACGTCGAGTGTCCGGGAAGACCCGCGATTTCATGGGAATCTAACTCGGGACCTTTGGTGATCTACCTCATATCCAAAACCAGAGATTTTGCAAATGATATGGATGAATAAAAATAAAAGTGACCAGCTCATTGAAAGTTTCAAATGCTAAACTTTAAAATAAAGAAAGGTTGTTTCGATCTGTGAACGTCATGTTATCAATTTCGTGAAATACTAAATGAGCCGTCCCGCGAGAAAACCAACATGATGGCCTCTGCGTAATGTATCGACCCAGATCAGCCTGCGCTGTCCGATCCGGGCCGACACATTCCGTCTCAGGGAGATAGAGGTATAGAGTAATGATTCCTGAAACAAAAAATCTACAGGAGGCGAGAAGTGTCTATCCGGGTAAGCCTGCGCGGCATGCTTAGGCTGATCCGGGTCTATACTTTACGCAGAGTCCACAATGTTGGTTTTCTCGCGTGACGGCTCAGATAATAAAATAACCAAATATATCAAAGGGTTTGGTTGGATGGGTTGTTTTGTTTCCAAAGATCCTTCGATACTATTCATGGGCTTGCCAATTATTTTCAATTGAAATGTAGCTAACGACTTCGGACGTAAATCATCATGCCCATACAGTTGTACTGTACTATGAATTGACCTGGGTCCAATTACACTAACCTTACATGGCGCTTTAAGTAAAACTTAAGAGCGTATTTTATCATTATTGACTTCCTTCTGAAAGTGTGCTAAAATATTCCATTCCTTAACAAGTACTGTTAGTCAGAAAGCTCACCATTTATGTTATCTTAGTCACGTGCTTAAATTCATTAAACAATTCATGTTTCACACAAAATATTGGGAAACAAAAGATATGAAATATTCCATTAAGTATGACTTTAAGTAAGGTTGTTGGAATTGGACCCAGTGACGTCATACAGAAATCACCGAGACCATGTTAAGACGAATCGCGGTAGTTTAATTAACCCTTTCCCACATATAGACGCTTTCTGACGCCTCTACGGCAGACGACTTTTGAAAACACTGTGGCGAAAGGAGAAATTGCTCATAATTAGCAATTTTATCTTTTGTCACAATGTTTTCAACTCTATTCACTAATTATACGTGCATGTATAGAGATATTTCATATTTTGATATTGTTGTTTTCAAAGTCGTCTGCTGCAGATTTGTAGTACGTGTGAAATGTTAAGACCTATCATTGTTGTTTAACCCTTTTCCTCATACGACAATTCTGCAGCAGACGACTTTGAACATATTTTGTCAAAAAATAGAAACTCTCTATAATTGAATAATAGAGAGTTTCTATTATTGAATGGATAACCTATGACTAAAAGTAATAAACATTGTGGCAAAAGGACAAAATTGCTCGTTTTGAGAAATTCTTTCTTTTGTCACTATGTTTTCAAAAAATCCGTCTACTGCAGAGGCGTCAGAACGCGTCTATGTGAGGGAAAGGGTTAATTAACCCGTATCCAGCTTAACGTTACTTTAACTAGGATGTGAGCGGTGCTCCAGAAAACAAGCCTTATCGTAATTAATACACGTTTAAAAAAAGACATCCCTCCAGCATTCATGCAAAGGATCTAAATCGATACTGCTTAACATAAATGTCTTAACCCATTACTTCACACAGACGACATTTGACACCTGCCATTAAATATGACTTTTTGAAAACATTGCAATAAAAGGTGAAATTGCTCAAAACGAGCAATTTCACCTTTTAATGCAATATTTTCAACTCTTAATCAATATAAATCTTTTAGTTTTCTAGATTGTTGAAATTGGTAGTCTGATGATTGTAAAGCAGAGGACCTTTTAAAAGTCATGTGAAGTATTGGGTTAACATCAATTTCTTGAAACCTTCTTTGACACAGGAGGCGAACATTGCAGATCTAGATCAGACCCTTTACTACACGCAAAAGAGCTTTGACGTCTCTGCAGCAGATGCGTTTTAAAAACATAGTTGCACAAAATATAAAATTACTCACCATAAGGTAATCCATCTTTTTTGTCAACAGGTTATGAACTCTAAACAATTATTCATACTTCATTTATCGAGAGTTTCCATATTTTTGCCAAGATGTTAATTACTTCGTCTGCTGCAGCTTTATTGTATTTGAGAAATGAGCCGTCCCGCGAGAAAACCAACATTATGGCCTCTGCGTCATGTATCGACCCAGATCAGCCTGCGCAGTCTGCGCAAACTGATCCGGGCCGACTCATTCTGTCTCAGAGGGATAGAGGTATATAATAATGATTCATTCCTGAAACAGAAAATCCACAGGAGGAGAAAAGTGTATATCCGGGTAATCCTGCACGCCATGCTTAGGCTGATCCGGGTCGATACTTGTTGGTTTTTCTCACGGGACGGATCAAATGGTTAATGGCAAGCTATCTGCTCCATTCAATAATAAATAAATCTTCATTATTATAAGCTTTGTTGGATGAGCGATTTGAAGCTTATTGAATAAACTGGCTACTGATTTTGGAGTAATTCAGGGGGATAGGGGTATAGAGTAATGATTCCTGAAAACAGAAAATACACAGGAGGCTTTAAGGGTCTATCCGGCCGCGGGTAACACTGCGCGGCATGCTAAGGCTGGTCCGGATCGATACTTTACGCAGAGGCCAAAATGTTGGTTTTCTCGCGGGACGGTTCACTTAATGTATGAAACATGATAAAAGGAAATGGCCTATATTATGTTATTTTGCACATCTGCATGTTTGTAATGTATAGATGGATATTTGCAATAGAATATGACCCGAATTACCAGAAAACCAACACTGTGGACATTGCGTTAAGTATCGACAATCAGCATAAGCATGCAGCGCAGCCTTACCCGGACAGACAAATTTCGCCTCCTGTGTTTTTTCTGTTTCAGGAACAATTACTCTATACCTATATCCCCATGTGTCGCCCCGGATTAGCCTACATTACACAGAGTCCATAAGGTTGGTTTTTCTCGTGAAACGGCTCATAATGTAAAGTATCTGTGCCGTCAGGTAACTAGAAACTCGTAAGTTTTAGTAATGGGTCGTATATTTTGATATCGCTGACGTATAAGAATAACAGCGCTTATACCATACATGAGTCGTCCCGCGAGAAAACCAACAGTGCGGACTCTGCGTAAAGTATCGACCCGGATCAGCCTAAGCAGGCCGCGCAGGCTAACCCAGGCTGACACTTTTTGCCTCTTGTGGATTTTCTGTTTCAGGAATCATCACTCTATACCTCTATCCCCCTGAGACGGAATGTGTCGGCCCGGATTAGCCTTAGCGGACTTCGCAGGCTGATCTGGGTCTATACATTACGCAGAGGTCAAACTGTTGGTTTTCTCGCGGGACGGCTCAAATACATGAATAGACAAAAAGGCTATATGATTTCTCTTTTTCATGCACTGTTTTAGGAAATCGTGTGTGATAGAGGGACTAAATGTCGTCTGTATTAAGTAAAGCACCAAAGGACCGAAGAACTATTTCATAAGTAACATGTGATTGGTTAACTTCATTACCAACATTGTCAATAGTATATGACGGTCGAGTTTATATCAGTATTGATCTACTGATTACACACTTGGTTTTCATCCGGGACACTCGAGATTCAGCATAACCCATAACAGATGCATTTCGACGTAATTGCAACAAACGACTTTTAAAAACATTGTGGTCAAGGGCAAATTTGCGCATTATGAACAAGTTCACATTTTGACACAATATTTTCAACTTTATTCAGTAATCATACTTTCTTTAATAAAGACATTTTCATATTTTTGCAGATATGTTGTAAGAGGGAAAGGCAAACTTATTTATTTAACATCGATTATTAAACAAGTTGTCGATGTATTTATTCCGGATGTACACCCGCGATTTCATGGGAATCTAACTCGGGACCTTTGGTGATCTACCTCATATCCAAAACCAGAGATTTTGCAAATGATATGGATGAATAAAAATAAAAGTGACCAGCTCATTGAAAGTTTCAAATGCTAAACTTTAAAATAAAGAAAGGTTGTATCGATCTGTGAACGTCATGTTATCAATTTCGTGAAATACTAAATGAGCCGTCCCGCGAGAAAACCAACATGATGGCCTCTGCGTAATATATCGACCCAGATCAGCCTGCGCAGTCCGATCCGGGCCGACAGAACTGGTAACTCATCCAGGAAACGCCGTGATATAGGATACATGGACCAGAAGTACTGGTAACTCATCCAGGAAACGCCGTGATATAGGATAAATGGACCAGAAGTACTGGTAACTCATCCAGGAAACGCCGTGATATAGGATACCTGGACCAGTAGTACTGATAACTCATCCAGGAAACGCCGTGATATAGGATACATGGACCAGTAGTACTGGTAACTCATCCAGGATACGCCGTGGTATAGGATACATGGACCAGTAGAACTGGTAACTCATCCAGGATACGCCGTGATATAGGATAAATGGACCAGTAGTACTGGTAACTCATCCAGGAAACGCCGTGATATAGGATAAATGGACCAGTAGTACTGGTAACTCATCCAGGAAACGCCGTGATATAGGATACATGGACCAGTAGTACTGGTAACTCATCCAGGAAACGCCGTGATATAGGATAAATGTACCAGTAGTACTGGTAACTCATCCAGGATACGCCGTGATATAGGATAAATGGACCAGTAGTACTGGTAACTCATCCAGGAAACGCCCTGATATAGGATACATGGACCAGTAGTTAAATGGACCAGTAGTACTGGTAACTCATCCAGGAAACGCCGTGATATAGGATAAATGTACCAGTAGTACTGGTAACTCATCCAGGAAACGCCGTGATGTAGGATTTAAATGAACCAGTAGTACTGGTAACTCATCAAGGATTTGCCGTGATATAGGATAAATGGACCAGTAGTACTGGTAACTCATCTAGGAAACGCCGTGATATAGGATAAAATGGACCAGTAGTACTGGTAACTCATCCAGGAAACGACGTGATATAGGATACATGGACCAGTAGTACTGGTAACTCATCCAGGAAACGCCGTGATATAGAATAAATGGACCAGTAGTACTGGTAACACATCCAGGAAACGCCGTGATATAGGATAAATGGACCAGTAGTACTGGTTACTAATCTAGGAAACGCCGTGATATAGGATAAATGTACCAGTAGTACTGGTAGCTCATCCCGGAAACGCCGTGATATAGTATAAATGAACCAGTAGTACTGGTAACTCATCCAGGAAACGCCGTGATATAGGATAAATGGACCTTTAGTACTGGTATCTCATCCAGGAAACGACGTGATATAGGATAAATGTACCAGTAGTACTGGTAACTCATCCAGGAAACGCCGTAATATAGGATAAATGTACCAGTAGTACTGGTATCTCATCCAGGAAACGCCGTGATATAGGATACATGCACCAGTAGTACTGGTAACTCATCCAGGATACGCCGTGATATAGGATACATGGACCAGTAGTACTGGTAACTCATCCAGGAAACGCCCTGATATAGGATACATGGACCACTAGTTAAATGGACCAGTTGTACTGGTAACTCATCCAGGAAACGCCGTGATATAGGATAAATGTACCAGTAGTACTGGTAACTCATCCAGGAAACGCCGTGATGTAGGATAAATGAACCAGTAGTACTGGTAACCCATCAAGGATTTGCCGTGATATAGGATAAATGGACCAGTAGTACTGGTAACTCATCAAGGAAACGCCGTGATATGGGATAAATGGACCAGTAGTACTGGTAACTCATCTAGGAAACACCGTGATATAGGATAAAATGGACCAGTAGAACTGGTAACTCATCCAGGAAACGCCGTGATATAGGATACATGGACCAGTAGTACTGGTAACTCATCCAGGAAACGCCGTGATATAGGATAAATGGACCAGTAGTACTGGTAACTCATCCAGGAAACGCCGTGATATAGCATAAATGGACCAGTAGTACTGGTAACTCATCTACGAAACGCCGTGATATAGGATAAATGTACCAGTAGTACTGGTAACTCATCCAGGAAACGCCGTGATATAGGATAAAATGGACCAGTAGTACTGGTAACTCATCCAGGAAACGCCGTGATATAGGATAAATGAACCAGTAGTACTGGTAACTCATCCAGGAAACGCCGTGATATAGGATAAATGGACCAGTTGTACTGGTAACTCATTCAGGAAACGGCGTTATGTAGGATAAATGGACCAGTAGTACTGGTAACTCATCAAGGATTTGCCGTGATCTAGGATAAATGGACCAATAGTACTGGTAATTCATCCAGGAAACGCCGTGATATAGGATAAATGGAACAGTAGTACTGGTAACTTATCCAGGAAACGCCGTGATATAGAATAAATGGACCAGTAGTACTGGTAACTCATCCAGGAAACGCCGTGATATAGGATAAATGTACTAGTAGTACTTGTAACTAATCCAGGAAACGCCGTGATATAGGATAAATGGACCAGTTGTACTGGCAACTCATCCAGGAAACACCGTGATATAGGATAAATGGACCAGTAGTACTGGTAACTAATCCAGGAAACACCGTGATATAGGATAAATGGACCAGTAGTACTGGTAATTCATCCAGGAAACACCGTGATATAGGATAAATGGACCAATAGTACTGGTAATTCATCCAGGAAACACCGTGATATAGGATAAATGGACCAGTAGTACTGGTAATTCATCCAGGAAACACCGTGATATAGGATAAATGGACCAGTAGTACTGGCAACTCATCCAGGAAACACCGTGATATAGGATAAATGGACCAGTAGTACTGGTAACTAATCCAGGAAACACCGTGATATAGGATAAATGGACCAATAGTACTGGTAATTCATCCAGGAAACGCCGTGATATAGGATAAATGGATCAGTAGTACTGGTAAACACCGTGATATAGGATAAATGGATCAGTAGTACTGGTAACTCATCCAGGAAACGCCGTGATATAGAATAAATGGACCAGTAGTACTGGTAACTCATCCAGGAAACGCCCTGATATAGGATAAATGTACCAGTAGTACTGGTAACTCATCCAGGAAACACCGTGATATAGGATAAATGGACCAGTAGTACTGGTAACTCATCCAGGAAACACCGTGATATAACTGAACACATTGTTGAAAGCGGCGTAAAACATCAAACAATCAATCCAAAGGGAACCGCCATTATTGCCGTGTGTCTGACAAAGAAAAGGAATTCGGATGAATACTCACGTCTGAAGTCCTATCCCATTGCAGCCATTTTCTGAACAACATGTATTTTAAGAAATTGAAAGTAGAATTCACTGCGCGATAAGGCTGACTTTTCATTTGACACCATAGCTCAAACAAAAGAAAGGTGAACATGTGAGATATTTTTTTTTTGTAGTTTTAAGAATTAGCTTTAATTTAATAGATGTTTAAGGTTGTTTGGATTTTTTGGGGAAAGCGATAGCCCAGTCTGCTATAACGGTCTCTTATGGAAAATGAATTGCTTCAATGTGACTATAATGTAATGGTAGGGACCCCTACTCCCTACTACATGGTATAAGGTCTACTAGTAGTACTACATGGTATAAGGTGTACTAGTAGTACTACATGGTATAAAGTCTACTAGTAGTACTACATGGTATAATATGTACTAGTAGTACTACATGGTATAATGTGTACTAGTAGTACTACATGGTATAATGTGTACTAGTAGTACTACATGTTATAAGGTCTACTAGTAGTACTACATGGTATAAGGTGTACTAGTAGTACTGCATGGTATAAGGTGTACTAGTAGTACTTCATGATATAAGATGTACTAGTAGTACTACATGGTATAAGGTCTACTAGTAGTACTGCATGGTATAAGGTGTACTAGTAGTACTACATGGTATAATGTCTACTAGTAGTGCTACATGGTATAAGGTGTACTAGTAGTACTACATGGTATAATGTGTACTAGTAGTACTGCATGGTATAATGTGTACTAGTAGTACTACATGGTATAAGGTCTACTAGTAGTACTGCATGGTATAAGGTGTACTAGTAGTACTACATGGTATAAGGTCTACTAGTAGTACTACATGGTATAAGGTGTACTAGTAGTACTACATGGTATAATGTGTACTAGTAGTACTACATGGTATAATGTCTACTAGTAGTACTACATAGTATAAGGTGTACTAGTAGTACTACATGGTATAAGGTGTATTAGTAGTACTACATGGTATAAGGTGTACTAGTAGTACTACATGGTATAATGTGTACTAGTAGTACTACATGGTATAAGGTGTACTAGAAGTACTACATGGTATAAGGTGTACTAGTAGTACTACATGGTATAAGGTGTACTAGAAGTACTACATGGTATAAGGTGTACTAGTAGTACTACATGGTATAAGGTGTACCAGTCATATCTAATACGAGTGCAGTGGAGCGAATGATGTATACATGCGCCTTTAAAGCGGTCAATACATTTCAACAATATACGATAGTCTATTCTAACTTTTATATACAAATGGCATGAATTGATAACACTAGATATTAACCCTTTCCCCTCATATAGACGCTTTCTGACGCCTCTACAGCAGACAACCTTTTGAAACATGGCGACAACAGAAGAAATTGCTCAACACGAGCAAATCTGTCTTTTTTCACCATGTTTTCAACTCTTTTCAATTATTGTTCTTTAACAAGGGATTTTCTGTTCTTTTGCCTTGACGTTTTCAAAGTCGTCTGCTGCAGTTTTATTGTATGTGTAAAACGGTTAAGATGATTTACCTGGTCAAAAATAAAAGAATATACTACTACTTACGGGAATTGATAGGGTCAAACCCTGAACCCGGTCAACCAGAAGCAGTCATCTTTTTGAAAACAGTCTCGCCCCATTCTAGACGACTGTAGGCTACAACAGACGACGTTTCGAAAGTATTGCATGCTACGATGTTTTCAACTCCATTAAGTAGTTATCCTTTCATTTGTAGAGAGTTTCCATATCTTCACTACTAGATGTTTTCAAAGTCGTCTGCTACATATTGTTATACATAGACGGGGAAAAGATACTGTTTGTCTGATTTAACCCTTTCAGCGCCGAATTGTTTAAAGTAGACTCTTCCATGTTCAAACTCGGACGACTCTATTTTCATGTTTTAGGATTTTTGGAATATGTTTATAACTCACAGTCAAACAATGCAGATTTCAGGTGAGACAGCTCGTTACGAGCTGACTCACCTGAATCTGTATTGTTTGCAAAAAGCTCAATATTGCCTTTGGCGCTGAAAGAGTTAATATTTTCAGAGTTGTCGGCTGTAAACTCGTCAGAGGAGAATATAACAACGTGAAGTATAATCACGATATAAAGATATTGGAAACATCGTGGGAAATGGAAATAATTTGAGCAATGATTTTAACAACGTCTGTTTCAAAGGTGTCAAATGACGTCTTTGTCAGAGAAATATTGGCTCCAACTAAATCAAGCGATG
>JASEVX010000002.1:116106687-116244187 GCA_031761405.1 Serripes groenlandicus
AGTGCAGTGGAGCGAATGATGTATACATGCGCCTTTAAAAGCTGGTCCAATACATTATCAATCAATACTACGATAGTCTATTCTAACTTTTATATACAAAATGGCATGAATTGATAACACTAGATATTAACCCTTTCCCCTCATATAGACGCTTTCTGACGCCTCTACAGCAGACACACCTTTTTGAAACATGGCGACAACAGAAGAAATTGCTCAACACGAGCAAATCTGTCTTTTTTCACCATGTTTTTCAACTCTTTTCAATTATTGTTCTTTAAACAAGGGATTTTCTGTTTCTTTTGCCTTGACGTTTTCAAAGTCGTCTGCTGCAGTTTTTATTGTATGTGTAAAAACGGGTTAAGATGATTTTACCCTGGTCAAAAAATAAAAGAATATACTACTACCTTACGGGAATTGATAGGGTCAAACCCTGAACCCCGGTCAAACCAGAAGCAGTCATCTTTTTGAAAACAGTCTCGCCCCATTCTAGACTACTGTAGATACAACAGACGACGTTTCGAAAGTATTGCATGCCACGATGTGTTCAACTCCATTAAGTAGTTATCCTTTCATTTGTAGAGTGAGTTTCCATATCTTCACTACTAGATGTTTTCAAAGTCGTCTGCTACATATTGTTATACATAGACGGGGAAAAGATACTGTTTGTCTGATTTAACCCTTTCAAGCGCCGAATTGTTTAAAGTAGACTCTTCCATGTTCAAACTCGGACGACTCTATTTTCATGTTTTAGGATTTTGGAATATGTTTATAACTCACAGTCAAACAATGCAGATTTCAGGTGAGACAGCTCGTTACGAGCTGACTCACCTGAAATCTGTATTGTTTGCAAAAAGCTCAATATTGCCTTTGGCGCTGAAAGAGTTAATATTTTCAGAGTTGTCGGCTGTAAACTCGTCAGAGGAGAATATAACAACGTGAAGTAATAATCACGATATAAAGATATTGGAAACATCGTGGGAAATGGTGAAATAATTTGAGCAATGATTTAAACAACGTCTGTTTCAAAGGTGTCAAATGACGTCTTTGTCAGAGAAATATTGGCTCCAACTAAATCAAGCGATGTGTATACGTTATCAATTGAATTGTTGTCAAATGTAAAGGGTAGCAGACACGTTTTGCATTGATTTAGAACAATACTTCGATACTCATCTTTAATCCTTTAACCTTAACGCCCATATAACGTTTTCTTACCCCCCCCCCCCCCCCCCCCCCCCCCCCCCCCCCCCCCCCCCCCCCCGCAGTTGACGACATTTGAAAACATTGTGACATAAGGATAAATTGCTCGTTATGATCAATTTCGCCTTTTGTCACAATGTTTTCAACTTTATGTAATGATTGTCCTTTCATTTTTTGACAATTTCCCTATTTATGCCTAGATGTTTTCAAAGTCGTCTGCTAGAGAATTGTTGTATTTTGGGAAAGGGTTAAATGGGCGACGTCATACAAAGATCGACACTCGGAGGTTTTCAAAGTCGTCTGCTAGAGAATTGTTGTATTTTGGGAAAGGGTTTAAATCGGCGAAGTCATACAAAGATCGACACTCGGAGGTTTTCAAAGTCGTCTGCTAGAGAATTGTTGTATTTTGGGAAAGGTTTAAATGGGCGACGTCATACAAAGATCGACAATCGGAGGTTTTCAAAGTCGTCTGCTTGAGAATTGTTGTATTTTGGGGAAAGGGTTAAATGGGCGACGTCATACAAAGATCGACACTCGGAGGTTTTCAATTTCGTCTGCTTGAGAATTGTTGTATTTTGGGAAAGGGTTAAAAGGGCGACGTCCATACAAAGATCGGCACTCGGAGGTTTTCAAAGTCGTCTGCTAGAGAATTGTTGTATTTTGGGAAAGGGTTAAATGGGCGACGTCATACAAAGATCGACACTCGGAGGTTTTCAAAGTCGTCTGCTAGAGAATTGTTGTATTTTGGGGAAAGGGTTTAAATCGGCGAAGTCATACAAAGATCGACACTCGGAGGTTTTCAAAGTCGTCTGCTAGAGAATTGTTGTATTTTGGGAAAGGTTTAAATGGGCGACGTCATACAAAGATCGACACTCGGAGGTTTTCAAAGTCGTCTGCTTGAGAATTGTTGTATTTTGGGAAAGGGTTAAATGGGCGACGTTATACAAAGATCGACACTCGGAGGTTTTCAAAGTCGTCTGCTTGAGAATTGTTGTATTTTGGGAAAGGGTTAAATGGGCGACGTCATACAAAGATCGACACTCGGAGGTTTTCAATTTCGTCTGCTTGAGAATTGTTGTATTTTGGGAAAGGGTTAAAAGGGCGACGTCATACAAAGATCGGCACTCGGAGGTTTTCAAAGTCGTCTGCTAGAGAATTGTTGTATTTTGGGAAAGGTTTAAATGGGCGACGCCATACAAAGATCGACACTCGCAGGTTTTCAATTTCGTCTGCTTGAGAATTGTTGTATTTTGGGAAAGGGTTAAATGGGCGACGTCATACAAAGATCGACACTCGGAGGTTTTCAAAGTCGTCTGCTTGAGAATTGTTGTATTTTGGGAAAGGGTTAAATGGGCGACGTCATACAAAGATCGACACTCGGAGGTTTTCAAAGTCGTCTGCTTGAGAATTGTTGTATTTTGGAAAAGGGTTAAATGGGTGACGTCATACAAAGATCGACACTCGGAGGTTTTCAAAGTCGTCTGCTTGAGAATTGTTGTATTTTGGGAAAGGGTTAAATGGGCGACGTCATACAAAGATCGACACTCGGAGGTTTTCAAAGTCGTCTGCTTGAGAATTGTTGTATTTTGGGAAAGGGTTAAATGGGCGACGTCATACAAAGATCGATACTCGGAGGTTTTCAAAGTCGTCTGCTTGAGAATTGTTGTAATTTGGGTAAGGGTTAAATGGGCGACGACATACAAAGATCGACACTCGGAGGTTTTCAAAGTCGTCTGCTTGAGAATTGTTGTATTTTGGGAAAGGGTTAAATGGGCGACGTCATACAAAGATCGACACTCGGAGGTTTTCAAAGTCGTCTGCTTGAGAATTGTTGTATTTTGGGAAAGGGTTAAATGGGCGACGTCATACACAGATCGGCACTCGGAGGTTTTCAAAGTCGTCTGCTTGAGAATTGTTGAATTTTGGGAAAGGGTTAAATGGGCGACGTCATACAAAGATCGACACTCGGAGGTTTTCAAAGTCGTCTGCTTGAGAATTGTTGTATTTTGGGAAAGGGTTAAATGGGCGACGTCATACAAAGATCGACACTCGGAGGTTTTCAAAGTCGTCTGCTTGAGAATTGTTGTATTTTGGGAAAGGGTTAAATGGGCGACGTCATACAAAGATCGACACTCGGAGGTTTTCAAAGTCGTCTGCTAGAGAATTGTTGTATTTTGGGAAAGGGTTAAATGGGCGACGTTATACAAAGATCGGCACTCGGAGGTTTTCAAAGTCGTCTGCTTGAGAATTGTTGTATTTTGGGAAAGGGTTAAATGGGCGACGTCATACAAAGATCGACACTCGGAGGTTTTTAAAGTCGTCTGCTTGAGAATTGTTGTATTTTGGGAAAGGGTTAAATTGGCGACGTCATACAAAGATCGGCACTCGGAGGTTTTCAAAGTCGTCTGCTTGAGAATTGTTGTATTTTGGGAAAGGGTTAAATGGGCGACGTCATACAAAGATCGACACTCGGAGGTTTTTAATTCAATGCTAAGTGTATACACGAACACTGTACATACATGTACTTGTAAAGTCGGTCTTTGGACACAAGTTGAGTCGCGGTACTTCAGACTATCACACATTGGGTTGTTGATTCGAACCCTGACTCGGCCATTCATTGTTTCCGATGATTAATATCAAAACATCTGTGACTAATGCCATTCATATGCCACCAATTAGATCAATAGTCCGCCATGTTGAAAAGTAGCCAGTCAGTGCCGGCGAAGATTGTTGGTGTAAGAAATCCAGGAATAAAGACGAGATCTGACCGCCGTGCTATAACTGAAATACAGTTGGGATCAGCGTTTAACCGCAATCAATCAATTATTCAATCAATCAATCAATCAATCAATCAATCAACTCGGGAGATGACCTATCTCAAGATTCCCCCGGAAAACTTGAACCCCTAGTGTGCAAAAAGAAAACATCGATCAGGCTGCAAGGATGCTTTGTTATTTGTTTGTAGGTTATTTAGCGTCGCTTTCAACATTCTTTTTAGTTATATCACGGCGTTTCCTGACACCATCGAGTCAGAACCTTTGCTAATCAAGGCCCTCAGCGCCTAGGAGGAAAAGCAATTACTACTATTTTTAAAGTCTCTGGTATGACCCGGCTGGTGATCGAACCCGGGACCTCACGCACCCGAGGCGGACGCTCTACCACTACACCGCCGACGCGGGTTGCACGAATGCGCAATCTTAACTGGTTCCTCGCTGCTTGTTAAGGACAAAAAGTCTGATTTTCGCCTGACTTGGTCCACTTATGATTCATTTCTTGTAATATAAACTGTACAGACACGGTATAAAGGTTGATAATTGAGTGTGAGTTATGAAAATATCATTGTCGATTCAAATTTGACTGCAAAATTGGCTTGTCTTCTTATTGCTGACTGATATTATAATACGTTCAAAGAGTTAATTGAAAAATGGAAGATCCTAATTTTACGGCTAAGGTGCAAGCGGATCTCGGTATTCATTGGTTGGTTAATTCCGAATTTCGGTTTGTTAATGGTTTGTGTCTCGATTGCCCTCTAGATATTTTTCGTACCAGAATAATTTAAGGGAATTGTTAATACTCAAAAGTGAATAATTAAATGTTCTTGGTTGTTGGGGTGGTCGTGCTCGAGTTGAGCTATTGTGATCAATCACCGTTCGTCATCCGTTCAAATGGTTTTATCTGCAACTCATGGTCCGATTTAAGAATAATTGCACTGGAAGGTTCCCTATATAGGTGGCCCTCATCAAAAATTGTTCAGAAAATTTAACTTCAAGCACAACTTTTTTTTGCTGCGGCATCTGAAAATGAGAAAAGTGAAAAAATCTCTTTACCAGAAGTTTTCAAATTATTCCGATACTTTGAAAAACATGGCAGCAAGGGGGGCGGATCTTTTTTCTCTTTTATGTATTTATAGTGAAAGCTTAACAATTCTTCTTGTCCAAAAGTACTATTTCAATTTAAAAATAGTTTGGCACACATGTTCATTGGGTGACCCTCTATTACTTATACGTATATACAGAAATGCTGGGCCGATTTGAAAATTATTTGGCACATAATTATTTTCCTTTTTTGACCCTCTATCAAGGTTGTTGAAATGATATGACCACAGGGGTTGGGGGTGCTTGTCTCTTGTTTCTCCGGGGTGTGGATGTCATGCCCTGGCACGATGAGGGCCAGATTTCTTTAATTCCTAAGGTTGTGGCCCCTGTCGTTTCGGTTGGGTAATATAAATATACCGTTCCTGTTCGATAGTTTTCTTTTTTATGCTGATTTATGTTTGTTTTATATCTGTTCAAGTTTATACTCGCCTTTATGGCGGAAAAATGAAATAATTTAATTTGTTAAGGTTTCGCTTCATTTCCCGAAAATGAGTTATTTTTAGAACCCCTTTCACGCCTCCAATTATCATATCGACGGGAGAGACTTATAACTATTTTGTAATATATTGCTTGCGTCATTTCATTACAGCTGATCCGAGTCCCGGTAGCTCAGTCGGTAGCGACGCGGGCAGCCAGTCCAGGGGTCGAACCCATACTCGCCCAACATTCTTTTGGTAAAGTTAATGCGACAAGCAATCTCATTAAAATCATCTCCTATTAACGCTACGTATTTGGTCAGATCGTGTACTTTAGTCAGATTGTGCGACAAGCGGCATTCGTTTATACGTGTACCTTATATTGTGTTAAGTGTATATACTCGCCTTTATAGCGGAAAATTAAAATAATACTATTTTTAGAAAACATGTTTCAGTTCATTTCCCGAAAATGAGTTTTTTTTAGAAAACAGATTTCTCTTCATTTCCCGAAAATGAGTTATTTTTAGAAAACAGGTTTCATTTCATTTTCCGAAAATGAAGTATTATATTTTAGAAAACCTTTCACACACCTGTTCTGAAAATTCCGTTTATATATGATCCTTTCTTAGTGAAAGGTTCCTTTTCATATCTTTGCCTGATTCGTTAGATATATGTACGTGTTGTAGCCATGCCTTTGCCTAATATGGCCAGGAAGGTAGATTTTGCCCGAGATGAACAATTTCTTCCTTTCCTCCTGAATTTTACCTTTGTTTTTCTGAGTACATCTAATCTTGCACTAGATGCACATCATGTGAGGGAGTAACGGAAACTGTACCTCGTCTCTCAGGCTCGTGGATGTCATGCCCTGGCACGATGCGGGCCAGATTTCTTTCATTCATACGGTTGTCGTTTCAGGTCGGAAAAGTTTGAACCATTTTGCTCGTAAATATACCGTTCCTGTTCGATTTCTTTTTCTATTTTGTGCTGATTTATGTTTATACGTGTACCTTATATTTTGTCAAGTTTATGGTCGCCTTAATGGCGCAAAAAATTAAAATGATGTTTTTAGAAAACAGGGTTTGATTTTTAGAACCCCTTTCACGCCTCCAATTTGCATACCGCCGGGAGGGACTAACATCCTTTGTAAAGTGTTGCTTGCGTCATTTTATTACAACTGATTCGAGTCCCAGTAGCTTAGTAGGTAGCGACACGGACAGTCAATACAGGGGTCGAACCCAAGCTCGACCAGCACTCTTGTGGTAAAGTCAATGCGACAAGCGGCATTCACCTTCCACCAATGGGCTCACAGTTTATGTGAGAGCAGCCAGTTGCTCGGAAAAACGTTCTTGGGGAAAACTGGTGTGATAACACCAGGAAACATATGGACAGGTGAACTGGTCGTCGTCGTGATATGACTGTTTAAGGCGTTAAAACCATATCAATCAACCATTACAACTGAATAAACGCTGACAACATATACAATCGTATTAGAGAACCGAAACATAGCTGTATTCAGATTAACCTATCACACGAGAGGTCGAGTGAATAGTGTCGGGAATTTCAAACCGGAAGTTCCGGGTTCGAGCCCCAGTCGCGTTGGATAAGGCACATTACATAGCCAGGTACTAGGTTTTTTACCAAGGGATCCTGAATAAGTGAACTGTCGCCGTGATATAACTGAAATAATGTTGAAAACGGCGTGATACCCCAATACAACAAATAAAACAAAATCTAACACACCACCGAACATGTGTTTGTTAGCTTTTTTTCACCTGCCGACGCATTTTGACGCAATAGCAGCAGACGACTTTTGAAAACATTGTGAACAAAAGGTGAAATTGATCATGATGAGCAATTTCTTCTTTGGTCATAATGATTTCAACTTTATTTAACAATTTAGCCATCTTTTATGGAGATTTTTCATGTTTTTGTCACCATGTTTTTAAAGTCGTCTGCGGCAGATTTGTTGTATGTGGGAAAGGGTTAAAAAGCTCTTCTTCTAGCCACTTTTCTGCTGTGTAAATCGACTTACACCCTGTCTATATGGAAGTTAATCAATCAAGCATTGAAAGCATCAACTAACGTATCGAGACCTGGGTCTGGAACTATAAAACTTTTAAAACGTGCTCCATGCTCAGAAAAGGTTCTCCATGCTCAACTTTAGCATCGAGTACGAAACGTCAGAACTATACAATTTTGGAGTCCCGGACCCGGTGTTAAGCTGGGTATAAAATCGATGAACAGAAAGAAGGACCGTGTAATAGTTAAACGTCGACAAAAGGACAGGTTGATTACAGAGAGGAATTGATTATAATAGAATTATACAGGTGAGGGGCTCTTCCTTTGTTTCTCTAGCTAACTGAAACGTTTTCCCGCGTACAATATATCTGCAGCAAACGACTTTTAAAATGAGCAAATAATTGGGAACATTTCTATAAATGAAAGTTGAATCAAAGGAAACACTTTGACAAAAGGAAAACTTGCTAATGGTGTGCAGATTCTCATTCTGTCAGAATGTTTTCAAAACCCGTCTGTTTTAGATGCGTCTGTAAGTGGTTAAATCATAGCCGGCTGAATTTCTGCAACTGGTATTGTCACTTTTTTATTTTTGACCTGTGTTTGCCCGTTTCTTAAATATAATGCTGAGAAAGGAACGCTGTTAACCAAGAGATTAATGCACGGTTGGTTACCCAAACCATATAAGGTTACTCTGTCCTCCCAATTTGTGCTCAAATATTTGACCGGTAAATATATAATTGGTTAGAAACTAAATCATTCTCGAAATAGACCGACCAGAATGTTTTAGTTTGCGCAAAGTTGATTGGTTGGTGCTTTACGCCGATTTCAACAATTTTTCAATTCTATCACGGCGTTTCCTTGGTAAGTTACCAGTACTACTGGACCATTTATTCTGACACCTGCCAGTCAGTCGTAATGATAACCCCGCAACCTTTAAGTTACCAGTACTTCTGGACCATTTATTCTGACACCTGCCAGTCAGTCGTAATGATAACCCCGCAACCTTTAAGTTACCAGTACTTCTGGACCATTTATTCTGACACCTGCCAGTCAGTCGTAATGATAACCCGCAACCTTTAAGTTACCAGTACTACTGGACCATTTATTCTGACACCTGCCAGTCAGTCGTAATGATAACCCCGCAACCTTTAAGTTACCAGTACTTCTGGACCATTTATTCTGACACCTGCCAGTCAGTCGTAATGATAACCCCACAACCTTTAAGTTACCAGTACTACTGGACCATTTATTCTGACACCTGCCAGTCAGTCGTAATGATAACCCCGCAACCTTTAAGTTACCAGTACTTCTGGACCATTTATTCTGACACCTGCCAGTCAGTCGTAATGATAACCCCGCAACCTTTAAGTTACCAGTACTACTGGACCATTTATTCTGACACCTGCCAGTCAGTGGTAATGATAACCCCGCAACCTTTAAGTTACCAGTACTTCTGGACCATTTATTCTGACACCTGCCAGTCAGTCGTAATGATAACCTCGCAACCTTTAAGTTACCAGTACTTCTGGACCATTTATTCTGACACCTGCCAGTCAGTCGTAATGATAACCCCGCAACCTTTAAGTTACCAGTACTTCTGGACCATTTATTCTGACACCTGCCAGTCAGTCGTAATGATAACCCCGCAACCTTTAAGTTACCAGTACTTCTGGACCATTTATTCTGACACCTGCCAGTCAGTCGTAATGATAACCACGCAACCTTTAAGTTACCAGTACTTCTGGACCATTTATTCTGACACCTGCCAGTCAGTCGTAATGATAACTCCGCAACCTTTAAGTTACCAGTACTACTGGACCATTTATTCTGACACCTGCCAGTCAGTCGTAATGATAACCCCACAACCTTTAAGTTACCAGTACTACTGGACCATTTATTCTGACACCTGCCAGTCAGTCGTAATGATAACCCCGCAACCTTTAAGTTACCAGTACTACTGGACCATTTATTCTGACACCTGCCAGTCAGTCGTAATGATAACCCCACAACCTTTAAGTTACCAGTACTTCTGGACCATTTATTCTGACACCTGCCAGTCAGTCGTAATGATAACCCCACAACCTTTAAGTTACCAGTACTTCTGGACTATTTATTCTGACACCTGCCAGTCAGTCGTAATGATAACCCCGCAACCTTTAAGTTACCGGTACTTCTGGACCATTTATTCTGACACCTGCCAGTCAGTCGTAATGATAACCCCACAACCTTTTAGTTACCAGTACTACTGGACCATTTATTCTGACACCTGCCAGTCAGTCGTAATGATAACCCCACAACCTTTAAGTTACCAGTACTACTGGACCATTTATTCTGACACCTGCCAGTCAGTCGTAATGATAACCCCGCAACCTTTAAGTTACCAGTACTACTGGACCATTTATTCTGACACCTGCCAGTCAGTTGTAATGATAACCCCACAACCTTTAAGTTACCAGTACTACTGGACCATTTATTCTGACACCTGCCAGTCAGTCGTAATGATAACCCCGCAACCTTTAAGTTACCAGTACTACTGGACCATTTATTCTGACACCTGCCAGTCAGTTGTAATGATAACCCCGCAACCTTGAGCACCAAGGAGGACAGCAATTACTACCATTTTTAAAGTATTTGGTATGACCCGACCGGGGATCGAAACCGCGATAAATCCGCACTCGAGTTGGACGCTCTACCACTACACCACAGAGGCGTTGTAGTTTGGGTTTAGAATTAAGTTCCAAGCACAGAACGTTTGCAGATGTGTAAGCTATACTTTTCTTTGTCTAAACGATTTCAAAAAGGTCTATTGCAGAGGCATGATAACAGTCGATGACAGTTTAATTAAACATGTTGTATTCACTAAAAATTAGCATGTGCATGATTCAAAAGAAAACTGATAAGAACGAAAGCAGCAGACGACTAAGAACATATTTTGTCATAAAATAAAAAATCTCTATAATTGAATGGATAACCTTTGACTAAAGCTTGAAAAACATTGTGGCCAAAGGAGAAATTGCTCGTTTAGCAATTTCTTCTTTTGTCACTATATTTTCAAAAAGCCGTCTGCTGCAGAGGCGTCAGAAAGCGTCTATATGAGGGAAAGGGTTAACAGTGATGTTTTTGTTAAATTAATTACTGTAGTTAACATAATTCATAAGGAGAAAATGTTTATAGTAATTATATTTTCATTAACAGAAATACTTTTTTTACCCAGATGATTTTTTAAGTGTATGATACAGACTTTTGCTATGCTTCAGAAGGGGTTAATAATAAGCATGAACATTTCCATTCCTAACACTGAATACACTTTTATAATCAACGCAGACAACTTATAAATGGCTATACATATTATATTTTCATATGGCCTTCAATAATATTATAACACACACACACATTACATTTAAACAACATGTACATTTAAATGTACATCACAGCTGCCTCAAAACAACTGAACATATTATTTGTCCATAACAAAGGTGAACAAATACATGCCGTACTTTTTGTTGTTTCAAATTCTCAATAAGTGTGAATATCCAATGAGCAGGTTGTAGAAGTTGTTGATCCGAAGATACTTATAGATCGGTCAGTGGTACTTTTTACTCTGTATTTTTCTTTCACAAAGCATCATACTATCGATATTTATACCGTCCTAGCGATTTTGCACCACGCTGCGAATGAATTTTGAAATTATAAACATAAGGGCCGTGGTGTGTATGTGTACAGCATTAAATGAAGGGACAACTGTATTGCTTTAATAGTAGAATATTTAATACTACAAAGATTAACATAAAATGCATTGGTTATATAGAAATATGTTACTCTAAGAGGCGTGGCTTTGAGTGGATATACTTTCATTCATGAATGCATTTGTTAAGACAATATATACAACACTCTCCCTCTTCAAATATTAAGTCATCAATTCAAATTCAATTTTGAAATCGCAATCATTATACACCCGATGAAAGTATGCACATACTCCTTTAATTTGTTCCGATTGTGAATGTATTATTCATTAAGTTCCAATGTCCGCGATGACCCCAATTAACATAATCATTATCATTCCCAACCGCGTCGCCAATTTGGTGTGTAAGTGTACAACATTAAATGAAGGAACAATCATATAGCTTAGCAGAATATTGAATACTACAAAGATTAACATGAACTACATGGGTTATATAGAAGCATGATACACTAGCTAAGAGGCGTGGCTTTGAGTGGATATACTTTCATTCAAATTTTAAGTCATCAATTCAAATTCAATTTTGAAATCGCAATCATAATTAAACCTGCGGAAAGTATGCACATATTGCTTTAATTTGTTCAGTGTGTGAATGACACATGAAGAAAGTTTGCACATAACGCTTTAATTTGTCCATGCATGTCGCGTGTGATTAAGTCATGTTGATCGCGTATAAATACATTTTATTTTTTAATCATGTAATTCATATATCTTAACATAAAACTTCTTTGCCGAGCCCCGGTTGCTCAGTCAGTAGCGACGCGGGCTGTCAACCCAGGGGTTGTGAGTTCGAATCCCGGCTCGGCCAACTTTCTTTCCGAGGATTGACAAAAGTCAATGCGACATGCGTCATTCGTCTTCCACCAATGGGCTAATCTATGTTGAAAAGCAGCCAGTTGCTTAGGAAAATTGTTATGTGGAGTACTGGTGTGAGAAAACCAGAAAATGCATGAGTAGGTGAACTGGCCGCCGTGATATAACTGAGAAATTGTTAACAACGGCGTTGAAACCCAATCAATCAATACAACTTCTTTGAGTTTTTTCTTTAGGGTAAGTGATGTTGAATCAAATCCATTTTCCGACTGATACACAAACAAGTTACCGCATTTTGATTTTTAGACAAGAACTATTTGGCGGTTTGAAAGGTACAACATGGGTATAAGCTGGCAACAGTTCTTTTATCTTTAAAAAATATTCTACAGATCATCCACTTTCATTGACATTCGGCTTCAGCACAATGTTAATTTGTACAAACTTTCTTTTCATAGAAAATTAAATGGTTATTCGGGTCGAATACCCATCTAAATCACTGACATCAGTCACTGTGACTTTTTGCCCTAAAAATGCTCTCACGTAGGCGCTATATGCTTCTAGAGGTGCTATTGGTTCTTCACATTTTCAGTGACTCAACAACGTACCAAAGGGAGATAATTTTGCAGCACTTAGGTCGTGGATAGGAAGACTTTAAAAGTTAGTATCTGTACAGGAGGGGGACTACTTTGACGGGGTATCCGATGCAAATATTTAACCTACAAAGACCAGTGACATTATTTAGTGTATATACCGACGTGCGCATTCTGACACAAACTCTGGAAATGAAGCCCAACTAGATTTATGCCAATGCACAAATGAGTCGTTCCACGAGCAAACTAATATATTGGACTCTGCGTAAAGTATCGACCCGGATCAGCTTTAGCATTCCGCGCAGGCTGACCCGGACAGAAACTTTTTGCCTCCTGTTGATTTTCTGTTTAATGAATCATAACTCTATACCTCCATGCTACTGACACGAAATGTGTCGGCTCGGATTAGCCTGCGCAGGCTGATATTGGTCGATACATTACGCAGAGTCCAAGATGTTTTTTCTTAGTGGAACGGCTTATATAGAGGATAATTGTTTGTGTCAGTGTATTTTCTCAATTTCTTTCATCGAGTGAAAAGCAAAGGTGATATTTTCAAGAGTGGCGTAGCCACGAGTGAAAATATTACCCTTTGCTTTTCACGAGATGAAAGAAATTCGATAATACACTGAAACAAACAATAGTCCTATTTCTTTAATGCTTTAAATGAGTTTTTTTAAAGTGCTGAGGTGTATAAAAGTCACATAACTTATGCCGACATAGTAATTAATTCCCCCGTATTGATCCCCAGTCGTAATTTAGTCCCCGTATGTAGCCCCAGTCGAATTACATGGTGTTGGCGTAATGCGGTCCAAATATCAGATGATTGTTTAAAGTTGACACTTTGGTTTAATATCAAACGGGTTATATTAATGAAACTCATTTTACTTTTAAAATAAATATTTTGAGTGACAAACTATAATTTAAATTGTATTCCGGGCGAGCCATATCTACGGAACTCTTTCATCGGTTATTCATTCGAATGAAATTCATCCGCCCCCTTGATGAATTGTTTGAAATGTCTCGCTTAAAATCAAAGAGCCGATGGCACTGTAGTTGCGATCGTATAAAAAATCTTGCAAAGTAACAAGCAGTATCTCGGTGTAGGTCTTGCGATTTCCAATATATACACGATAATGCTCGATCTCCAACTCAGGAATCCGCTGTGGTCGAGTGGTTAGCGTCGGGGATTTCGAAACCGGGTGTCCCGGGTTCGATCCTCAGTCGCGGCAATTCGGTCATGGTGGAGTGCTCTTGGGCAAGGCACATTTTCTAGCCTAGTACTGGTTTGTTCACCCAGGGATCATAAATGCGCGCTAAATGACCTTAGCTGTCGATGCGCCGTAAAACAATATACATTCATTCATTCGATCTCCAACTGAATTCGGTTACACTTTCAACATTGATTGCTAATTGACACTAGAACGTACAGATGTGTCTAACTTGTATACTGCATGACATCGTGTCATGTAAACCTTTGTAAACTAGTCTTATCATCTAGACGCTTTCATATATTGCAACAACTACAAAAAAAAAGCGTTTATAATATTGAGATTTAAGAACAATCGATAACAGTCTCGCGAGCTATTTATAGAACCTTTTGGAATTTCCAGACGCATTCTACTGCGTCATTGAGGTGTTTCGCGTATCATGAGAGTTATAGAACGAGCAATGATATTTATTATCTGCCTAAACATGAAGAAGGATAATATTTACATAATTTAACTCTATGCAGATATTATCTCAATCAATCTCAAATCTTAGTATCAATCCGGTATCAAAGTAGCTGACATGATTATTATTAATCGTGTCTCTGCATCACTGATGGAACTATATATTTAGCGGTTTAACGGATGTAGGTTAATTGGTAAGGAATAAAAAGTCAACAGGTTGTTCAAAACTGACTATGTTATTTTTTTCGTTGTTGTTGTTTCTGTTAGCATTGTGGCGATTGTCAAACCAATCGCCACAAAAACTGTGTATTTTAACCAAATCTTTATTATAATTATATCATTTGTCAATATATCGCGATAATTATCGGATGGAAGCCATTTGCAAAGGAAATTATTTTTGATATTGCTTATCGGCGAAGAGAAAATTTCAGTCAAAACGGATCGACTCGATCGACAACTTGTGTTCTTACAAGATGGCATGAAAATAGACGACGTACATCAACTCTAAAACTCTATTCTTATGATAATATCTGATTTATTCGATGCCGGTTACTCACAAAATTCTTACATTTGTTTATATTATGCCTGCAAACATAACGCAAACAAAGGATAATGTGTAAATATGAAAATCTAGCTTCATTCCCGTCTTCCTCCCTTGTATACTTGATTTGAACACTCCTAATTATAGGCATACACGCACGATTATCCACAGTAGTTATTAGTATCAAAATCATTCGTGCTAGAGAAAGATATTGCATATACTATATAACAAAAATAGATCTACAGTAAGGTACATGTTCTGGCATACGTGTAGATATATATGTCGTGTTTTTGTATTGATTCAAAGACATCACTGGTAAAGGGAAGTAAAGCTCGCCAATTGACATACTCTTTCAATCAAGTGCTGTTTTCCTTGTTCTCAACAAGTGATATATATAAATCTTCACTTTTCGTAGCTCTTTACTAATGGGTTTCTGTGGGATAATCATTATAATACCCAGTGACGCAATAAGATTTTACAAATCACTGCAACTATTTGTTTAGTGTTTAATATAAACAGTGACTTGTGTTGATTCAAATCTTTAAATGTAGGCCTAATGGGCCTATTCAATGTGTTATCATAGATTAAGATGCACAGATCATCTTTATTGTATCCTTAAGTCAAGTTGTTACTCGTTTTGAGACTCTTTTTTTTCATAAATTATGTCAACAACAAGGAGAAAAAGGGTAGTTCCGTCAATTGAAAAGTCATAATCTCACTGCAAAGGTCATTATCTCACCGGTCTCACCAGTGAGATTATAGGATTACTATTCACTAAGAAATTTCTATAATTTATGGGTAAGCATTAAATACATATATGTAACTTTAAATGCTATCAAAACTTAAAAACGTTACGACTTTAAATCGCTGGACTTGGCTCACATAGTCGAACCGTAACCCCACGATGAAAAGCCCGAGCCCGGGTTACATTGTTAGTAATTATCACTCCTTCGACCGCCTCTTTGGTGTAGTGGTAGAGCGTTCGCCTCGGATGTGGGATGTCGCGAGTTCGATCCCAAGTCGGGTCATACTAAATACTTTAAAAATGGTAGTAATGGCTGCCCTCCTTGGCGTGCAGAATTGCGGAGTAAGCATTACGACTGACTGGCTGGAGTTAAAATAAATGGACCAGAAGTACTGGTAACTTACCAAGGAAACGCCGTGATATAACTGAACAAATGTTGTAAGCGGCGTAAAACACCAATCAATTCAGTGTCAGTGTTTCTCAACTGTCAGTCGATATCTCTTTGCACACCAATTTGATCCTCAAAGAGATAGTTATATAGAGTCAGGTGACTGTCTAGTCATTATATTATACCATGTCAAGTGACTGTCTAGTCATTATATTATACCATGTCAGGTGACTGTCTAGTCATTATATTATACCCCGAGATTTGTTTTGCACAAGTAAAGTATTCTGTTGAAGGAACTCAATAGGATGGCGAAAACCCTTTTCAGCGGCTCGAAAGCATCCGTTCACGTGAAATAACGTTTGTTGGTTAGTTTCCCTAGAGCACCACTCATCTACACGTGAAATAATTACGTTTAGGTTAGTTTTCCTAAAGCACCACTCATCTACACGTGTAATAATTACGTTTAAGTTAGTTTTCCTAGAGTACTACTCATCTACACGTGTAATAATTACGTTTAGGTTAGTTTTCCTAGATCAATACTTATCTACGTGTGTAATAATTACGTTTAGGTTAATTGTCCTAGAGCACTACTCATCTACACGTGAAATAATTACGTTTAGGTTAGTTTTCCTAGAGCACCACTCATCTTCATGTGTAATAATTACGTTTAGGTTAGTTTTCCTAGAGCACCACTCATCTACACGTGTAATAATTACGTTTAGGTTAGTTTTCCTCGGCACCACTCATCTACATGAGTAATAATTACGTTTAAGGTAGTTTTCTTAGAGAACGACTCATCTACGTGGGTAATAATTTCGTTTAGGTTAATTTGTCTAGAGCACCACTCATCTACATGTGTTATAATTACGTTTATGTTGGTTTTCATAGAACACCACTCATCTACGAGTGTAATAATTGCGTTTAGGTTAGATGTCATATGGCACCACTCATCTACATGTGTAATATTTACGTTTATGTTGGTTTCATGGAGCGCCGCTCATCTACACGCGTTATAATAACGTGTGTTTGATTTTAATTGAGCGTCACTCATTTACACGCGTTATGATAACGTAAGATTGATTTTCATGTAGGGTCACTCATCTACATGTTTAATAATTACGTAAAGGTTGGTTCCATGGAGCACCGTATATTTTGTCTTTAGCACACAATCAACAAAAGTCGTGAGTTCCCTGCACCTACGCTTACATTATAAGGTCAGACATTGACCTATAATGGCGGCGGCCTTTGGACAGGGTACAGCAGGCAGACTACTATAGAAATAGCATCCGAAAGAAATGCCAGGCGTACCAATTTACTATAAAACGTACGTCTGGTTTCCATGCTAAATCAACATCAATTGATGTCCAATGATGTTTCTTTACCAAATATTCATGGTCTTTTTTCCCCCCAGACATGTACAACCAGGGCTATAGCCAGGACAGTTACAGTGGTAGGCGTGGAGAACCCTATGTTGTAGGCGTGAGTTTAATTATTTTATCAAACTGTTTACGTCAATATTTTAGCTAAATTTGCCCTCGTCGGTTTTTATAAAAATGGACTTCATGTGTACGCCGAATTGATTTGCCAATATTGCAATCCCCGTGGTGTAGAGGTTTGGGCGACCGTTGGAGATCGGGATACCAGGGTTAGATCCCCGGCCTGGCCACAACAAAGGTTTGAAAAATGGGATTAATGGCTTACCTCTTTGGCGTTGAAGGACTTGGGAAAGTATGAAGACTGATGCATTATTTCAGGATAAATAATACCGGAAGTACTTGTTTATCACACAGGAAACGCCGTAATATTACAGAAATGCTGTTGAATGAACCGTAAAACACCATTTGAGCCGTTCCACGAGAAAACCAACATTATGGTATTTGCATTATGGATCGAACCAGATCAGCCTGCGCAGTCCGCGCAGATTAATCCGGGTCGACACATTTCGTCTCAGGGGGAAAGAGGTATAGAAAAATGATTCCAGAAACAGAAAATCCACAGGAAGCTAAAAGTGTTTGTTTGGGTTAGCCTACGCGGTATGATAAGGCTGATCCGGGTCGATAATTTACGCAGAGTCCACAATGTTGGTTTTTTCATGGGACGACTCATTTAAACAAACTGATTGACGTTCAAACATTATGTTCTGTATCAACGCAACCGTTGACAACAATACCGTCATTACACTGACAATCCACTTAGTTTGCTATTTTATTAACGTTTTCACTGCCGAATTTCACAAAGTCGACTTTTCCATGTTGAAAATTGGACCACTTTTTTTCGTCCAACAGGAAATTTGGTAAAATTTAATGTCTAAATGGCAAACAATGCAGATTTCAGGAGAAACAGCTCATTATGCATCGAAAGATAAATGTCGCTTGTACTCAAAGTTAAAATGGTTTTCAGTTCGTATCTTACACTAATCACCATGTCTCCTTTCGTAATTATGATTAACCATATTCATCACATATCATTAATTCATATTTTCTTTCATTTATTATTATTATTACGTTTAAGCAGCAGAACAGTCAGGACAGGAGAGCAAAAAAGGTGAGAAACATTTTTTAATTGCTAGAAGCAGATGGTTGATACCAATCCATTCCCTGTTCATCCCCATTATTGTTTATTTAAAAAATCAACTGGACGTCATTATCGCATGTTCAATGGGCGTCAGATTGAGCATATCAAAATAGGAATACATTTCAAGAGATTGGTTATGACATATATGTATCTCATTACATAATAGTTCGTACAACTTTAAAATTAATTTTGAGAATACGAAATTCGTACTTGAGAAAAACACTGACTGAGTCTTAATGTCTCAATAGTGGAAATTAAGGTGTGTTTGATTTCGAATGACGAGCTTGAACATATAAACCCGACGCTTTCTTATCAAGTTTCGAAAGACGTTTTTGAATATATAAAAACGACGTTTCTTCTCCAAAAGAAATCATACTTACTGTTTCGGGAATGTTATGTCTATACGCGTAATTTACAACATAAGCAATCGATCAGATAATTTATTAACAAAACAATGTCTAACTACAACTATTGCAAATATCAGAAACAAGTGGTCACTTGTGGAGGATGGGTAAATATATTTAAATCATAATAGTTGTATAGAAAAAAAACCCAGCAACACCCCAAGGAAGACATTTGTTTATCAACAATCAAACAGTCAAAATATATTTTTCGGTGTAAAAGCCTCGACATTATTGTCCTCTGAAGTCACTGTACTTGCACTTACTGGTATGTCATCTTACATGGAAATATAACGGAAATTTCAGGCTTTCAAGAAATTGAAGAAGGGTAAAAGAGATGGTGATAATGCTGATGTAGATGGGGGAGTAGAAGCAGCGCCGGACGGCGGTGTGAACGCCTGGGTGGTGTGCGGAGGAAGTGCTGTTCTCACTACAGCTAACTCGGTCGTTAGAGTGTCTTTACACGAGTCCATTGATTCACTTAACGACGAGTTCGACGGTATATCAAACTCGAGCAATTGCAACGAGGGATTGCGATCCAACTTCGACAAAATATTTTGGAGCTCGGAGACTCGCGACCTATATTCCGCTTGTCTTGTGAAGGGAGAGGATACTTACAGTTGTGTTATGTCCACTTACTTTACGCTCGATTCGGGTAATCCTCTCAATGAAACAGATCCCATTGATCAAACAATAAATGAATGTCTTCGAAAGGGGGAACAGAGTTTCTTCCCCTGCTTGTACTACAATATTCCTATTTACAAGGAATCTTCACAAGCTAATCTTATAGCCCAACATTGTTCTTATCTCTGGAACTCGAGTATGTGGAATTTGACAGCCCCATTTACAGGACGTCTGACTGCTGGAAATGTTAATTCTGCCTCTGTTAGCACGGAAAATGAAGAGTTCGGAACACAGTTGAATTATATCTTTCTGGCTGTCAGTTTGTTTTGTGGTAAGTATATATAATATATAGACCACGTTTGCGATATGATGATTTCTTTACTCTCCAGTTTGGCATCATTTTAAGTACACTGATGTTAGTAAACCTATCAGGGCTGCACTTCATGTTGTCTTTCAGTAGCTGAGCAAAGATCTATATAAAGCATATAGGGAAACAAGGAAGACTCCGGTGAGACTGTACATAATTATGTACAGTTTCCTTGGTAATTTACTGAACGTAATTATGTACACGTTCCTCTGGTCATTGACTTACGTAATTATGTACACGTTCCCCTTGTTATTGACTTACGTAATTATGTACAGTTTCCTTGGTAATTTACTGAACGTAATTATGTACACGTTCCCCTTGTTATTGACTTACGTAATTATGTACAGTTTCCTTGGTAATTTACTGAACGTAATTATGTACACGTTCCTCTGGTCATTGACTTACGTAATTATGTACACGCTCCACTGGTAATTGACTGTACGTAATTATGTAAACGCTCCCCTAGTAATTGACTGTACGTACTTATGTACACGCTCCCCAGGTAATTGATTGTACGTAATTATTAACACGCTCCCCTGGTAATTGACTATACGTAATCATGTAAAGGCTCTGCCCTGGTAATTGACTGTACGTAATAATGTACACGCTCCCCTGGTAATTAACTGTACGTAATTATGTACAGGCTCCCATGGTAATTTACTGTACATAACTATGTACAGGCTGCCTTGGTAATTGACTGTACGTAAATGTAACACGACTCCATAATTGCCAAGCGCGGACCTAACTATTGATTGTAACAGTACTCCATTATCTCACCATATTTTAATAGTTTACTTGTTTTCGAGGATGGTCTTTCTAGACTGGAAACGGTTCTTACCAAAACATACTCAACTCTTTCCAAGGCAATATATTCAATATATTTTAAGTGTGTATGATGTCGCTTTCGACAATTGTTCAGGTATATCACGGCGTGTCCATGGTTAGTTACCAGTACTACTCGTCCATTTATCCGACACCAGTCCGCCAGTCGTAATACTAATCTCACTACCCTAAGTGCCAAGGTGTGAATACCAGTCCGTCAGTCGTAATGCTAATCCCACTACCCTAAGTGCCAAGGTGTGAATACCAGTCCGTCAGTCGTAATGCTAATCCCACTACCCTAAGTGCCAAGGTGTGAATACCAGTCCGTCAGTCGTAATGCTAATCTCACTACCCTAAGTGCCAAGGTGTGAATACCAGTCCGTCAGTCGTAATGCTAATCCCACTACCCTAAGTGCCAAGGTGTGAATACCAGTCCGTCAGTCGTAATGCTAATCCCACTACCCTAAGTGACAAGGTGGGAATACCAGTCCGTCAGTCGTAATGCTAATCCCACTACCCTAAGTGCCAAGGTGTGAATACCAGTCCGTCAGTCGTAATGCTAATCCCACTACCCTAAGCGCCAAGGTGTGAATACCTGTCCGTCAGTCGTAATGCTAATCCCTCTACCCTAAGTGACAAGGTGGGAATACCAGTCCGTCAGTCGTAATGCTAATCCCACTACCCTAAGCGCCAAGGTGGGAATACCAGTCCGTCAGTCGTAATGCTAATCCCACTACCCTAAGTGCCAAGGTGTGAATACCAGTCCGTCAGTCGTAATGCTAATCCCACTACTCTAAGTGCCAAGGACGGATGTCATTACTACCATTTTTAAAGTCTCGATCGAACCCCAGACCTCCTGTGATCAGAACTAACACATCGAAGTATCCGCTGTCGTTGTATTACACGGTGTATGCTCTACTCAGGTGATACGATTTTGTTATGTTTTCTAATTATAAATAGTCAAATAAACAAAGATCTAGCTTCACACATATGATTCTGTATACTCATGTCCGATGTGTAAATTGCACAGCCACTTACGAGCAAAGCCGACAATAGTTCATACAATAGAATACAATTGAGCCACGTTCCAGTGATTTGGGGTCGTAATGCATTTGCGAACAGTGAAGACTCAGGCGAACCTGTGTATCCAAACAGTCTCTCAAGAGCATTCACTGTCCGTTTGTCATGTAATTTAGTCCTAAAGAAAGCTAGAAGTGTAGCGCAATTTATTTAACGTCATTTACCTTTATGTCGTTCCCTTTAGGAGAGTCCATTAAATGCGGCTAAAATAAACGAAGTTTAGAAGCAATTTCAAGCAAATATGAATTTCTACGAACATTTAAATGCTTTATCAAGTACTATGACATATGTCATTTATTTCAGTCCTGCTGGGAGCCATCATTTCCGTGTTTACTGGGAACCGTATTATAGCTATTATCGGTTCTATTTTGGTGGCTGTAGGGTTTGTTGTTGCCTCGTTTATGGGTGAAGATGAAGAGATTGTAGTCCAGCTTCTTGTTGGTGGTGTCGGAGGTAAAATTAGTTAGAGTAAAATACGTGCAAGTTTCCGTATCTTATTCACCGAAAAATAGTCGAGTTGTATAAACTACGTCATAACGTCGTTTTAATGTGGCCCTATTAGAAAACCTATCGTAAGCCATTTTTGACCAGTGATGTTCGAGATTAGCCTGCGATAATGTAGACCAACATTAGGCTGATCTCAATCTACATTGCTGGTAAAATTGAAGTCATATATTGGGACAACTAAACGTTACGTACAGCTTTAACAAGAATTGAGTTGATGATATCCAAGACATATGTCTCAAAATGCTTATACACTGATAATATACAGTTCACCTACTTAGCTTATTAAATATTCTAAGTAGTGAAAAAAAGATTATCTGCTTAATTAATTTCTATCTTGGAAGATTTTACTTTGGTGCTCCATTACCGATTCGGTCTTACAAAATACTTAAATAATTGTAGCAGCTGATTCCGTTCGTGGTGCGTAGGGCCTGTGCGGATAGCGCTAGTGTCAGGCTAAACATACCAGCAGTACTGGTAACTTACATTGTAAATGCTATCATGTAAAATTTAAAACAAACCCTATTAAGAACTGAGTAACAATCTATCCAATGGAGGATTCGAATATTACCAGTGTGTCTTGTCAGTACTGGTAACTTACATTGTAAATGCTATCATGTACAATTTAAAAAAAAAACTATTAAGAACTGAGTAACAATCTATTCAATGGAAGATTCGAATATTACCAGTGTGTCTTGTCAGTACTGGTAACTTACATTGTAAATGCTATCATGTACAATTTAAAAAAAAACCTATTAAGAACTGAGTAACAATCTATTCAATGGAAGATTCGAATATTACCAGTGTGTCTTGTCTGTACTGGTAACTTACATTGTAAATGCTATCATGTACAATTTAAAACAAACCCTGTTAAGAACTGAGTAACAATCTATTCAATGGAAGATTCGAATATTACCAGTGTGTCTTGTCAGTACTGGTAACTTACATTGTAAATGCCATGATGTACAAGCTAAAGTAAACCCTGTTTAAAACTGAGTAAAACACTGTTGTCTTGAACACTACAGAGTTCACAAGGTTGAATCCTGCTTTTTCGTGGTATTTATCCATTTTCCATATACAACACATCTGTGACACACGACTTGGAAAACATCTTTGCAGTTCTATGGAATTTCTCTGCAAATTAAAGAGTAATGATCAAAAAGAGACCAACACAGTATTGTGTTAAGAGAATCATTATGGCCACTTCCACTTTAGCCACATTCATGTTTAAAGTCGTCTTATGCAGATGCGTCTGCATGTTAAGCATAATTAAAATTAAAATAAAACATACAGGTATCGGATCAGCTTTACTCAGGGTGTCCGCAATCATTGCTGTTCTGGAGTACTTTCAAGACATGCGTATGAGAGCCATTGTTTTAAGTAGTATGGGAGCAGTTCTTATCAACTTCCTGATGATCGGTCTGACGTTCGTGGACGCTATCGACTTTGAGTGGAATACAGTCTTTAAATTACAGGCTATTCCAGCAGGTACGTGAGTAATTCGTCTTTATCTGATATATGATATACACTCAAAACAATGTTGAACTATTTCTGTGCTGAATTCACCGAAGAAGACTCGAGCGACGCCATATTTCATGTAATAAGAGTTTGTGAATATTTTGATAACTAAAATGCAATCAATGCTTATTTCAGGTGAGACAGCTCGTGGCAAGCTGACTCACATGAATCTGTATTGTTTGCAAAAACCTCAATATTGCCATTTGCCATGAAAGAGAATAGAAACATATATTAAGTTTGATTTTACACAAAGTAGAAACATACGAGGGAAAACCAGGCAATTTCTTCTACCAAATTCCTAACATAACGCGCACATGATGTTTAAAGTCGTGTACAAAGGGTCAAGGGTTATTTTCAAAACTTTTAAAATTGAAATAACTCAGTTTTTATATTGATCATGTTTTTCAGTATTGAGCTTGGTCGCCAGTATCTTCATGAAACCTTTAAAACTGAAGTCCGGTAACCGTGGTGATCGAGACGATGCCTCTTGCAGTTCAAAGTGTTCCGACTATGTATTCTCACGAGATCTTTTCACTGACGTCACACTCTACCTGATCATGTTTGTTTTTCTATTGGATCAAATAGGTTGGTAAACGTTGCTACGAAGCTCCACCCCTGAGTGATGTTCAGCAATGTTAGAACATCGCCTGTTTTTGTGTACATTGTAATCATATTCATTGTATCTAGTTCTAAAAGGTACAAAAAGATAGGCAGCGCACAGGGACGTGCTCCTCTTAAAATAAATATGACCCTATGCATAAATATCAACAAGGGTGGACACAGTTTTGGGTCTCCTCGCTACAATTTTTTTTTTCTTCAAATTATTCGAACAAATATATGTCATTGAAATACGGCATATGTAATCACATTATCACCAAAAGGCGTAACATATATTTGATCGTTCACTAAACCAAGCAATCGTTCTAACTACTTCTCGCTTTTTTATTATTTATGTTATTTCTCCCCCCCCCCCCCCCCCCCCCCCCCCCCCCCCCCCCCCCCATACTTTTGGAAACGTTGTGAAAAATGAAAAATGGAGAAATTGTTTATATTGAGTAATTTCTCCATTCCGCAACAATGTTCTATTAAATCATTATACTTTCATTAAAAGGTATGTTTAATAATTGCGGGCATATATTTTCTAAGTCGTCTGCTGAAGATAATGTTGTATGAGGGAAAGCGTAAAACCGATTTCATAAGTACTCTTTCTCACTTATGACTGAAACGAAAAATCCAACGAAGCCATGAAAGTATTATTTTATAAAAAAAAAACCTGTTTCAGTTAAACAGGATATAGTCTACTGATATTGCTCATAACCAGCCATAAATCATGAAATAAACTCTTCTATTTTCACAGGTCGTCCTATATTTAGTGAAGGTATGCAGCCATATCTCGAAGAAAAGCAATTCAGCGAGAACCAGGTTAAGATCCAGCCGTTGATCGAGAATGGCGGTTCGTTGCTGGGGTTAATAACGCTATTGTTCTGGCGCCGACAGAATATGGCCGATAATCTGACTGTCATGGCCGCCATGGATATCCTGGTAGGAATACTGGCCCTTCATGTTCCGGAGCTCAGTATCTATGCTTGGGCGGTGGCGTATTCGGCAATATTAGGATTCACTGACGGTATGTTAAACAATAGTGCCAACGATCGTCTGTTATTTCTAAGTCGAAAGAGGAGCATTTCTGAATATAATAACTAATAAAGCCAGAGTTATGGGACTTGCTATAGACATGCGTATCGTTCCTAGGAACATGTGTATCATGTTTCATTTGCAAATATTGATTGGTTTATGAGTTATGAGCTAAGGTTAAAGTTGTGTGACGACGCAGAAGCAGACGACGACGCCAAGGGTATCACAATAGCCCGACATTTTTCCCGCGAAAAACAAACGAGCTCATAACATGGAAAATATTGAGATATAAGTAAAAATTGCTCATAGGGGGTAATGTTATCTACTCTTATCATTAAGTATGAATTGAGCCGTCCCGCGAGAAAACCAACAGTGTGGACTTTGCGTAAAGTATCGACCCGGATCAGCCTTAGCAAGCCGCGCAAGCTTACCCGGGCAGACACTTTTCGCCTCCTGTGGATTTTCTGTTTCAGGAATGATTAATCTATACCTCTATCCCCCTGAATGTGTCGGCCCGGATCAGTCTGGGCGGACTGCGCAGGCTGATCTGGATCGATACATTACGCAGAGGCAATAATGTTTGTTTTATCTTGGGGCGGCTCAATTCATTTGTGTAGAGTTTCCATAATGTTGCCTTAACGTTTTCAAGGTCGTCTGCTACAAATGCGTCTGCTTGTCGGAAAGTGTTAAACGAGTTCTTAATATATTAACGCTTTTTTCGGCAATAGCTGATTACCGTGGGTTTTGACATATATGTTAAACCAATGCTCTAGAGTGTAGACCAATCAAATGTTGTATTTAATGAATAATGTGGAAGAAATAAAGGAAACGAAACGTTTTGATTGGTTCATAGTTAAGTGGCGATCCTACGAGAGGCACTAATTAGGGAAGTTTAAAATGAAATGTTCTGCATACAAACTTTAATTGTTTTCCTTAAGAAAAAAGATTCAGCGAAAAAAATCAGTGAAACCTTATGAAATATAATATTTAAGTGCAAATTATTAATTACTTTTGAAACATGATAAGTTTTCAGTTATTTATCGTCAATTGAAACTTAATACACCTCTTGGGAGCCTCGAGTAATCTCCAGTCATGTGATGAATTCTCGACCTAGAATTGTTAGATGCATTAAGACCGCACATAGCATTGTTAGATGTATTAAGACAGCACCTAACATTGTTAGATGCATTAAGATCTCACCTAGCATTGTTAGATGCATTAAGACAGCACCTAGCATTGTTAGATGCATTAAGATCTCACCTAGAATTGTTAGATGTATTAAGACAGCACCTAGCATTGTAAGATGTATTAAGATCTCACCTAGCATTGTTAGATGCATTAATATCTCACTTAGCATTGTTAGATGTTTTAGGACCGCACCTAGCATTGTTAGATGCATTCAGACCGCACCTAGTATTGTTGGATGCATTAAGACAGCACCTAGCATTGTTAGATGCATTAAGATCTCACCTAGCATTGTTAGATGTATTAAGACCGCACCTAGCATTGTTAGATGTATTAAGACCGCACCTAGCATTGTTAGATGTATTAAGACAGCACCTAGCATTGTTAGATGCATTAAGACCGCACCTAGCATTGTTAGATGTATTAAGACAGCACCTAGCATTGTTAGATGCATTAAGACCGCACCTAGCATTGTTAGATGCATTAAGACAGCACCTAGCATTGTTAGATGAATTAAGATCTCACCTAGAATTGTTAAATGTATTAAGACCGCACCTAGCATTGTTAGATGTATTAAGACCGCACCTAGCATTGTTAGATGCATTAAGACCGCACCTAGCATTGTTAGATGTATTAAGACAGCACCTAGCATTGTTAGATGCATTAAGATCTCACCTAGCATTGTTAGATGTATTAAGACAGCACCTAGCATTGTTAGATACACTAAGACATCACCTAGCATTGTTAGATGCATTAAGACCGCACCTAGAATTGTTAGATGCATTAAGACCACACCTAGCATTGTTAGATGCATTGAGACAGCACCTAGCATTGTTAGATGCATTGAGACAGCACCTAGCATTGTTAGATGCATTGAGACAGCACCTAGCATTGTTAGATGCATTAAGATCTCACCTAGCATTGTTAGATGTATTAAGACCGCACCTAGCATTGTTAGATGCATTAAGACAGCACCTAGCATTGTTAGATGCATTAAGACCGCACCTAGCATTGTTAGATGCATTAAGACAGCACCTAGCATTGTAAGATGTATTAAGATCTCACCTAGCATTGTTAGATGCATTAATATCTCACCTAGCATTGTTAGATGTTTTAAGACCGCACCTAGCATTGTTAGATGCATTAAGACCGCACCTAGTATTGTTGGATGCATTAAGACCGCACCTAGCATTGTTAGATGCATTAAGACCGCACCTAGCATTGTTAGATGTATTAAGACAGCACCTAGCATTGTTAGATGCATTAAGATCTCACCTAGCATTGTTAGATGTATTAAGACCGCACCTAGCATTGTTAGATGCATTAAGACCGCACCTAGCATTGTTAGATGCATTAAGACCGCACCTAGCATTGTTAGATGCATTAAGACAGCACCTAGCATAGTAAGATGTATTAAGATTTCACCTAGCATTGTTAGATGCATTAAGATCTCACCTAGCATTGTTAGATGTTTTAAGACCGCACCTAGCATTGTTAGATGCATTAAGACAGCACCTAGCATTGTTAGATGCATTCAGACAGCACCTATCATTGTTAGATGTATTAAGACAGCACCTAGCATTGTTAGATGCATTAAGACCGCACCTAGAATTGTTAGATGCATTAAGACCGCACCTAGCATTGTTAGATGCATTAAGACAGCACCTAGCATTGTTAGATGCATTAAGACAGCACCTAGCATTGTTAGATGCATTGAGACAGCACCTAGCATTGTAAGATGCATTAAGACAGCACCTAGCATTGTTAGATGCATTAAGACAGCACCTAGCATTGTTAGATGCATTAAGACAGCACCTAGCATTGTTAGATGCATTAAGACCGCACCTAGCATTGTTAGATGCATTAGGACCGCACCTAGCATTGTTAGATGCATTAAGACCGCACCTAGCATTGTTAGATGCATTAAGACCGCACCTAGCATTGTTAGATGCATTAAGACAGCACCTAGCATTGTTAGATGCACTAAGACCGCACCTAGAATTGTTAGATGCATTAAGACAGCACCTAGCATTATTAGATGCATTAAGACCGCAGCTAGCATTGTTAGATGCATTAAGACAGCACCTAGAATTGTTAGATGCATTAAGATCTCACCTACAAGTGCTAGATGCATTAAGACCGCACCAAGAATTGTTAGACACCGCTTAATTTGTCACGCATGGGATAACGGACTTGAAAGCTCTCGTAAGATCATGATCGCACTTTGCGTCCACTCGCGGCGGTCATGGTTGAATGCATTTGGACAAGCCACTTACCATTGCCTAGTACTGGTTTGGTTCCAAAGGGATCATGAATAAGTGAACTGTCGACATGATATACCCTGAAAGGGTGTTAAAAACGGCGTTAGGTCGTCTCAAATAGACACTGGATATACATGATCAGTTGTTCGTTTTTATTCCCAATGAAATTGCAAGAAATATCCAATGCTCGGTACTGCTTTCAAACTGACAATCGGAACACTCGACCACTATCCCTTCTCTATCTCGTGTATGTATATGGGTTATCTTCCCTGCTGTTATGATTGTATAGGTTACACTTTGATTGGCTGATACACATGTCAATCTACGACGACTTGTAACAGGCAGTTAGCAAATGTATACGAGCGTGTGCTACTGCAGCGAAGTTTATGTCTGGTTTGAATGAGATTGACTTGCTCTTAAACACATTTATCTCACATGTATCAGTCAAACTGATATCATTACAATGTACCTTCTTTTAGGTGTTTTTGCGTCATTGATCCAAGATGCCATACCAGAAGGATTCGAAAGACGCCATATCAGAATGGTGGCCGGTATGCTTGGCCTTGTTGCTGGAATTGGACTGGTAATTTCTGGATTCGTAGCAGGTAAATTAAATCATAAGTTATCATGTCGGTTTCTAAGTAAATAACTTTCACGTCTATGTCGAAATAGGTCTGTGTAAAACAATTTCTTTAGCATAACTGTTCTAGAGTTAAATCAACTTATCATTGTCCATTTGAAGCGCTTGATAAAACATTTCTTTAATTCTGTTACATGCCGTAGACAAACATTTTGTTGGAAAACAGCTCGTTACTGTTCATGAAATGTATCTTGATATTTCTAAAATTGACTATGGACTCTTCCAAATGCAATGGTGGCAAAATCAATTTTACAAGTTCAGAAGTGAAATGGTTAATAATTCCCTTACAGATGCCATCGACAAACACTCCGATGGGAAGCACGTGGCGTACTACTTTTCTGGTGGATGTCTGATCGGTGCCGGAGTATTTTGTGTTATATCCCGAGTTGTGATCGTTCGACAACAAATAAAAGCACAAGAAAGACACAGATAACCAAATTCAATTGAGTTGGATGAAAGATAATTGTTTTCAGTTCGATCGACATGTTTAAGAACTATTAACATTTTCGTGCTTTTCAGTTCCATTTGCACGTTTTGTACATGGATGAACCATTAACAGGTTTAAATGCTTTAAATAACATTAGCACTTTTTTTCATTTCAGTACCATTGACACACTTTATATTCGTTTTAAAAACCATTAACACATTTATTTCATTTTAATACCATTGACACTTTTTAGTAGTTTTAAATACCATTGACACTTTTTTATTTTTTTAAAATCATTAAGATCTTTAGTTGTTTCACATAGCAAAGACAATCTTATTACATGAATTAGTCATTCTATTGTTTTACCACAGTGTGTGGCCCAGTGCATTTTTGTTGTTATTGCAATTGACTGTCTTCAAAAGATTTTGTTGAATGATTACTTACATTTCGAGTTAGAATTGAATAAGCCAAGCTTTTCTGCCATAATTTATCTTCAAAGTTTGTCCCTTGATTTAATGTCTCTATTGTAACGAAAGCATGTCGTTAAAGATTTATAACTGGCACCTGGAGAACATTGTTCCACAACTTCCTTCATATTGAAGATAAGCTACTGTTTTAAGCAGTTCCTCTTGATTTTTTGAAATAACAGAGACCCGGATTTATTCGGGTGTTAGTCTCTGCGTAATTTTGTTTTATGTCTCTAATGTAACACATGCATTTAGTCTTCAAATGAAATGTATGTCTATAAAAAGCAAGTTCAAATTCATTGTTCTTCCACACATCTTGAAGGGAGGCATTATTTCCCCCAACATACTATTTGAAAGGGTCTCTCCTGTAAAAGTTCCTCCTGTTACATATTGTTACAGTAGAGACACTTTTTTTGCATTATATTTTTAATCAAAGCTGAAATTTTATGGTTTATTTACTTTTCAGGTTATTAGATTGTATTGGTTTTGAAAACAAGAGCATTAAACTTCTACGTAAACAACAACTTATTTATGAAAACATAAAATATATATTTATTTTCTGGATAAATATTGATGTTACAGGAGAGACAATTATGCTACACTAGCCGATTATTGGAGACTTGTTCTGGAAATAATGTTTCTCGTTTAGCTTGCCATAATACATATTCCAGTACAAAAAGCTAGATAAAGTGTTATATTTGCAAAGAAATGAACTACCGGATTACTTGAAATCGATGGCAAATTGTGACAAAATTATAGAATGCCTCAAATACCGTTGACACCCATTTTTATAAGTTTTAAAAACCATCAACACATTTAATTTAATTAAATTTAATTCACACGCGTTTGTCGTTTCTGTACCACTGAAAACTTTCGTTGTGTTAAAATCATTGACACTTTGAGTTGTTTCCAATACCATTTAGGCTTTTCATGACAAGCCGGGATCAATTCGACAAAACAAATCCACATATTTTATTCATTTATAGACCATAGGCTTCATGCCAAACTGAAGCGGTTGTATGGTTAATTATACTTATGACCACATTCCTTGTCTCATTATACTAAGCAATACCAGTATTCTTTCATCACCATTATGCTGTTTAATTAAACCATTCATTGCAATGTAGATCTATAACTAAAAAAGAATTATTATGATGAAAGAAATGTAGATATTGCTTATAATAAGTTTTATAATTTGAGATCATTAGTAAATCAAAGTCATCTTCAGATGTCGTTTTGACTGTAGCAAGTGATACATAATTGATGACGCTGCACATAACATTGTGTTGAGGTAGAACATCCCAATTTGTTCGGCAATTTTCGGATGAAGTCGTTAGAGATCGGTTTTATTCGTCGACTTGCCTGTCATTTTTACTAGAAATGGGTGTCAAGTCTTTGAATAATAACGTTGGATGGAAATCACCGAATCTAAAAACTGTTTACATATACTAACATCGTACGGAAAACGACGAGTCCATTGTTCGCTAGAAGTAAAAACTTTCTTTATTTTACAGATACACTCTTAAATGTAGTATACCTACTATTAGCTTTAACGGCAAAATATGGAACTCTTTAGTCTTAGACTAAAGTTTTACCCTTAAGGCTTATATTATGATGTTTAAGCTTTATAAAATGAAGTTTTACCATTATATAATGATGTTTTAGCTTTATAAACTGAAGTTTTACTATTATATATTAATGTTTTAGCTTTATGAAATGTAGTTTTACCTGTATATATAATGATGTTTTAGCTACATATAATGACATTTTACCTTTATATAATGAAGTTTTAGCTTTGTATAATGGACATGACAGGCAAGTCGACGAATAAAACCGATCTCTAACGACTTCATCCGAAAATAGCCGAACAAATTGGGATGTTCTACCTCAACACACTGTTATGTGCAGCGTGATCAATTATATATCACTTACTACATTCAAAACGACATCTGAAGATGACTGATTTACTAATGATTTCAAATTATAAAACTTATTATTAGCAATATCTACATTTCTGCAGTTCATAATTAATGTCAGTTACAAGTCACCCAGTGCCCTCACAATGGACCAATGGACTCCTCGATTTCCCTACGATGTTAGTATATACTAACATCGTAAGGAAATCGAGGAGTCCATTGGTCCATTGAAGAGTTCGCTAGAAGTTAAAGCGTTCTTTAGTTTACAGATACACTCTTAAATGTAGTATATCTACTATTAGCTTTAATGGCAAAATATGGAACGCTTTAGTCTAAGACTAAAGTTTTACGCTTAAAGCTTATATAATAATGTTTTATCTTTATAAAATGAAGTTTTACCATTATATAATGATGTTTTAGCTTTATAAAAGGAAGTTAACCATTATATAATGATGTTTTAGCTTTATAAACTGAAGTTTTACCATTATATATTGATGATTTAGCTTTATAAAATGAAGTGTTACCTGTATATAATGATGTTTTAGCTTCGTATAATGAAGTTTTACATTTATGTAGTGATATTTACCATTATATTACAATGTTTTATCATTATATAATAACATTTAGTTTAGACAGCTAAGGCGTTCCATAGCCAAAGGGAACATTAAATAGTCTACATATTATGAATTATGTATTCCTCATAAGTAATCATATTTCTATCCGTATATATTGTTTATTCACATATTCGATTTGAGTCACGTCATACGAAAACGAGACATTCGGAGACTAAACAATATTCGAAATTACGATACATTTGCATACTTGTATTGGGTCTTGGCTGGTCGAAAAGTCCCGACAGTCGGTTTCCGTGTTACATGACCCATACAGAATAGCAAGATTTAGTTTTACCATTGTTATTAACTGTTAATAACTAAATGCATTTTGAATGTGTATAGCCCGTGTCATATTTTTTATAACCCTTTCAATACTCAATTTTTAAAATAGACTTTCATCCACGGAAAATGTTCGAAACATCAAGGCAAGACTGTTGAGTCGAGCAGTCAACTGTATATATAGCCTTGTCAGCTGGCGCGGATGTGCTGACTGGCACCTTGCTATATACGTGTGTATTGTCTTGTGTCTATACCGTCGGCAAAGGCTTCACAGAATCGGTCCAAGAAGTCAAGTTCTGCACCGGGTTCACCGTTCTCGGACTTTGACAAGTGTTAACATATTAATTGATTAGGTCTTAAGTACATATTAGTAGTAAATATGTAATGACATATGTAGACCAAGACTAGACTGCACGAATATGCAGGTTGATCTTGGTCTACTATAGCATCTATCATTGACACTGCAGGGTTCGCTCGTTTGATTACATTTAAAATAAATCAACAACACACACTGACATTGAAAAGGCCTTTTAATCAATAAATAATTAATAAATAACGGACAAATAAAGATTGCTCATTAATATCAAAATAAGTATATACGTGTTATAAGTCGCGATCATTGGGATAAGGTTTATGTATACTCATTTAGTGGAAATAAAATTACTAACCAGGCACTGGTGAAATGGTCGTTGTCTTTTTAGCGTACATAAAGCCCCATTTATTAAAGGGTATAATGTAGGTCGCTTTGCAGTCTTATCACGAATTGACTTCTAACGCAGCAAATAATGCATTCGAGCATTCCGGCATTATTTGCTGTGTTAGTGTAGTTAATATTGTTTTTCACATCGATTGGGATTTAAGCTTTTCTGTAATAAAAGGCATTGTAACTTGTAACTGAAACACAATTTACATTTAACCCTTGCAATAAGTCATCAACAATTAGCTGTATAAAGTTAGCTAAACATACGACATTCGATATTCAAAAACGAATGTCATGCTGGCACGACATTCGATATTCGACATTCAAAAATTAAAACTTCAAAAAATCGAATGTCTTTGGACATTAGACATTAAAAAGTTGGAGAAAAAAACACGAATGTCGTGCTGGCACGACATTGGACATTGGACATTACAAAAATACAACTTCAAAAAAACGAATGTCGTGCTGGCACGAGATTGGACATTCAACATTCAAAAATTAAAACTTTAAAAAAATCGAATGTCGTGCTGGCACGGCATTGGACATTGGACATTCAAAAAATATAACTTCAAAAAATCGAATGTCGTGCTTGCACGATATTGGACATTGGACATTCAAAAAATGAAAAACCGAATGTCGTGCAGGCAGACATTGGACATTGGAAATTCAAAACTGAATGTCGTGCTAGCACGACATTAGTCATTCAAAAATGACGGGAGTGGAACAACGGCCTTAAGGCGGATTTCTACCAGAGTCTGCCGCGTGTATTACGGGGAGCACTCGGGCATACAGGCCCTTGTCACGGGAGTGGAACAACGGCCTTAAGGCGGATTTCTATCCGAGAATGTCGCGTGTGTTACGGGGAGCCCTTGTCACGGGAGTGGAACAAAAATCACAATGGAGTGGAACACTTTTCTTTCTCACGGGAGTGGAACAACGGCCTTATGGCGGATTTCTACCCGAGTCTGCCGCGTGTATTACGGGGAGTACTCCGTTGCTAGGCGGGGAAATGTGAGCCTGTGCCGAATACGCTTTAAGGCAGGTCCCGCAGTCTACCCGCTTACGGCGAAGTGCTGAGCTTTGTTTTACGCTAGTACTCCGCTGCTAGTAGGGGAAATGTGCGCCGAGGGTGCATATGCTATACGGCAGGTCCCGCAGTCTACGCGCCCTTACGGCGAAGTGCTGAGTCTTGTTTTACGCGAGCACCTCGCTGCTATAAGGGAAAGTTGAGCCGGGGCCACATACGCTATACTTCAGGTCCCGCAGTCTACCCGCGCTTACGGCGAATTGCCGAGCCTTGTTTTACGCTAGCACTCCGCTGCTAGTAGGGAAATTGTGCGCCTGGGCCGCATATGCCATACGGCAGGTCCCGCAGTCTATCCGAGCTTACGGCGGCGTGCTGCACCTTGTGTTACGAGAGCATTCCGCTGCTAGTAGGGGAAATGTGAGCCATGGCCGCATATGCTAAACGGCAGGTCCCGCAGTCTACCCATGATACAAGCGAAGTGCTGGCCTTGTTTCGCGCTAGCACTCCGCTGCTGGAAGGGGAAATGTAAGCCGGGGCCGCATGTGCTATAAGGCAGGTCATTCAGTCTACCCGCGCTTACGGCGAAGTGCTGAGCCTTGTTTTACGCTAGCACTCCGCTGCTAGGTGGGAAAATGTGCGCCGGGGGCCGCACATGCTATACGGCAGGTCCCGCAATCTACCCGCACTTACGGCGAAGTGCTGAGCCTTGATTTAGGCGAGCACTCGGATGCTAGTAGGGGAAATGTGAGCCGGGGCCGCATACGCTATAAGACAGGTCCCGCAGTCTACGCGCGCTTACGGCGAAGTGCTGAGCCTTGATTTAGGCGAGCACTCGGCTGCTAGTAGAGGAAATGACCGTTCAAAAATTGAATGTCGTGCTGGCACGACATTGGACATTGGACATTGGACATTCAAAAATGAATGCCGTGCTGTCACGACATTGGACATTGGACATTCAAAACTAAATGTAGTGCTGGCACGGCATCATTGGTCATTCAAAAATGACGGGAGTGGAACAACGGCGTTTAGGCGGATTTCTACCCGAGTCAGCTGCGTGTATTATGGGGAGCACTCGGGCCTACAGGCCCTTGCCACGCGAGTAGAACAAAAAATAAATTCACAGTGGAGTGGATCACTTTTTTTTCTCACGGAAGTGGAACAAAGGCCTTAAGGCGGATTTCTACCCGAGTCTGCCGCGTGTATTACGGGGAGCACTCGGGCCTACAGGCCCTTGCAACGCGAGTGGAACAAAAAACAAATTCATAATGAAATGGATCACTTTTTTCTCACGGGAGTGGAACAAAGGCCTTAAGGCCGATTTCTACCCGAGTCTGCCGCGTGTATTACGGGGAGCACTCGGGCCTACAGGCCCTTGCAACGCGAGTGGAACAAAAAACAAATTCATAATGAAATGGATCACTTTTTTCTCACGGGAGTGGAACAAAGGCCTTAAGGCCGATTTCTACCCGAGTCTGCCGCGTGTATTACGGGGAGCACTCGAGTCTACAGGCCCTTGTTACGGGATTGGAACAAAAACAAATTCACAAAAGAGTGGAACACTTTTCTTTTTTCTCACGGGAGTGGAACAACGTCCTTTAGACGGATTATCTATCCGAGTCCCGTGACAAGGCCTATGCAACGACCTCTGTGAAATACCGCCAGTCAAATAATTGTTGTTGAGAAAGACCCCCACATCAGTGTATACACTATTGTGCATTCAACGCAAATATTATTCAATTAATGGACATACCAAGGTCATAACAACATGGACATGGACATAACAAGGTCTTCTTGTGAAGTGTATGTTATAACATCTTTTGATCGGTAAATCCTTGTCTTAATGTATTCCGTTTGAATAAAATGCACTTTTATCAGTTTCATTGTCAAATTTACATTAAATCGATTTACGTTTAGCACCACAGTTGACGATATCAGAAAACTGCGAGGCATTGCTACGCCTTAGATAAGCACACATCTCATAATCTTTTGTCTTATGGGGAAGCAATATGAACACAAATCTTGCCGTCTGATAATTACTAGCACCTGGTACCCTGGTGCGTCGGTCTATGATGTTTTTCGGGGATACCACAATTACCCCCGATCATCTGTGATGGTACCAGTAAACCTGCTTCATCACACATGAACCCTGGTCCCCACATCATATGCTTTGCAGAAAATGGCAAGTGTGTCACATGTTGAACCGTTTTGGTACTGATTAAAGTAAAGTTACACAGCTGCATATTCATTACACCATAAAAACATTGAAATATTTCCAGTTTATAGTTACCTTCGGATGGAAGTTTAACTGCAATGTGGAATCTATGATTTTGGCGTGCATTGAGAACAAATTTATCAAAATTATTCTCTTGTTGATTGGTTGATTGTGTACCATGTTTAACTCCAATCATGGTCAATTTGCAAATAAAACCAAAAAAAAAAAAACCGATTATCATTAGTGTGACTGCAGATGAAATCTAGTTCACATTTCCCAGTACTAGATGAAAGAATAGAACCTGTGTCAGATTCAAGCTGCCATGTGTCGACGTCAGGATAGCACGTATGTATGAAATACTCTGGGGCAGGCATGAACAAGTCGTCGAGTAATAAAGTCAGCATGAGCTCTCGTTTGATGGTTTCATCTTGTGTCTGTAAATCAATGATAATTTGTGCTTTACATTTTCTAATATTGAGCCTTATGTTGACGCATCGTCAGAAGACGGCATTTGAAAATGTGTGATGACATTATGCAATGTTTTCAACTCTTTTAAAAAGGCTAACTTTCATTTTAGAGATTTCGATATTTCTGTATTGATGCTCTGAAAGATGTTTGCTGTGGATCTATTGTATATGGGAAAGGGTTAATGAATGGCAATCCTTTATTGACCATTTTAAGTTATGTGTTTCTTACCTCTTACGGTACAAACACGGTACCATATGGAGTCATTTAGGCAAGTCTTTCAAACATCTTAGCACTAACAATAATGAGTTAAGTTAACCCCCATTCAAAGAATCTACAGCAAATAACATCTATACAAATTATGGAAAATATATCTATTGAAAGTAAAATTATCGAATCGTTTTGCAAACATTTCGGCAAAATGAAAACTTGCTTATTATGTGCAATTGCCCCATTTGCCACAATGTTGTAGAAAGTCGTCTGCTACCTATGCGTCAAAATGCGTCTGCAAGTGGTGAAGGGCAAAATGTAAAAATTATAGTAACACATTAAGTGTTGTTTAATACAGCATTTGCTGATTGAAACACATCAGCAAGAAAGGTATAACAATAGATGTTGGAATATACCCGTATCCTTATAATGATTACCATTGAAATTCAGGCATGAAATTGGATAGGGAAACGACCTGCAGAAAAGTATGAGACGAAAATGGAAGCATCTGTTCTTTCCAAAAAAGGAAGGCTTTCCTTAATACTAAATATTCGCTTTTTCGAATTTAGCATACTTATGTAAAGCATCGATCATCACCCTACATAGTCATCATGCTAACGTAAAGCATCGAATCGTATCATACATAGTCATCATGCTAACGTAAAGCATCGAGTCGTATCATACATAGTCATCATGCTAACGTAAAGCATCGAATCGTATCATACATAGTCATCATGCTAGCGTAAAGCATGGAACCTTATCACATAGCCATCATGCTAACGTAAAGCATGGAACCTTATCACATAGTCACCATGCTAACGTAAAGCATGGAACCTTATCACATAGTCATCATGCTAACGTAAAGCATGGAACCTTATCACATAGTCATCATGCTAACGTAAAGCATGGAACCTTATCACATAGTCATCATGCTAACGTAAAGCATCGAATATTATCATACAAAGTCATCATGCTACCATTAAGCATCGGACCTATCATACATAGACTTCACCCTACATAGTCATCATGCTAACGTAAATCATCGAACTTTACCCTACATAGTCATCATGCTAAAATAAATTATCGAACTTTACCCTACATAGTCATCATGCTTACATAAATTATCGAACTTTACCCTACATAGTCATCATGCTAACATAAATCATCGAATTTTAGCCTACATAGTCATCATGCTAACATAAATTATCGAACTTTACCCTACATAGTCATCATTCTTACGTAAATTATCAAACTTTACCCTACATAGTCATCATGCTAACATAAATTATCGAACTTTACCCTACATAGTCATCATGCTAACATAAATCATCGAACTTTACCCTACATAGTACGAAAAAAAAATTAACCTTGACAACTACTTTTGAACCATAACAGGTACGGCTACCATATTTCACATGTGTATTCCTTGTGACATGACCTTTCTGTCAGTACCAAACTTTTTGACCTTGCGACCTTGACCTTTGACCTAGATGTTGCCATTTTCGAAAACAACTTTAACCTTGGCCATTGCTTTTGAACCATAACAGGTACGGCTACCATATTTCACATGTGTATTTCTTGTGACATGATCTTTCTGTCAGTACCAAAATTGTTTACCTTGCGACCTTGACCTTTGACCTAGATGTTGCCATTCTCGAAAAAAACTTTAACCTTGGCCATTACTTTTGAACCATAACAGGTACGGGTACCATATTTCACATGTGTATTCCTTGTGACATGACCTTTCTGTCAGTACCAACATTTTTGATCTTGCGACATTGATCTTTGACCTAGATGTTGCCATTCTCGAAAAAAACTTTTACCTTGGCCATTACTTTTGAACCATAACAGGTTTGGCTACCATATTTCACATGTGTATTCCTTGTGACATGACCTTTCTGTCAGTACCAACATGTTTGACCTTGCGACCTTGACCTTTGACCTAGATGTTGCCATTCTCAAAAAAAACTTTAACCTTGGCCATTACTTTTGAATCATAACAGGTACGGCTACCATATTTCACATGTGTATTCTTTGTGACATGACCTTTCTGTCAGTACCAACATTTATGACCTTGCGACCTTGACCTTTGACCTAGATGTTGCCATTCTAAAAAAAAGCTTTAACCTTCACCACTACTTTTGAACCATAACAGGTAAGGCTACCATATTTCACATGTGTATACCTTGTGACATGACCTTTCTGTCAGTACCAATTTGTTTTACCTTGCAACCTTGACCTTTGACCTAGATGTTGCCATTCTCGAAAAAAACTTTAACATTGGACATTACTTTTGAACCATAACAGGTATGTCTACCATATTTCACATGTGTATTCCTTGTGACATGACCTTTCTGTCAGTAGCAACATTTATGACCTTGCGACCTTGACCTTTGACCTAGATGTTGCCATTCTCGAAAACAAATTTAACCTTGGCCATTACTTTTAAACAATAACAGGTACGGCTACTATATTTCACATGTGTATTCCTTGTAACATGACCTTTCTGTCGGTACCAACATTTTTGACCTTGTGACCTTGACCTTTGACCTAGATGTTGCCATTCTAAAAAAAAACTTTAACCTTCACCACTACTTTTGAACCATAACAGGTAAGGCTACCATATTTTACATGTGTATGCCTTGTGACATGACCTTTCTGTCAGTACCAACATTTTTAACTTGCGACCTTGACCTTTGACCTAGATGTTGCCATTCTCGAAAAAAACTTTAACCTTGGACATTACTTTTGAACCATAACAGGTATGTCTACCATATTTCACATGTGTATTCCTTGTGACATGACCTTTCTGTCAGTAGCAACATTTATGACCTTGCGACCTTGACCTTTGACCTAGATGTTGCCATTCTCGAAAACAACTTTAACCTTGGCCATAAACTTTTAAACAATAACAGGTACGGCTACTATATTTCACATGTGTATTCCTTGTAACATGACCTTTCTGTCGGTACCAACATTTTTGACCTTGTGACCTTGACCTTTGACCTAGATGTTGCCATTCTAAAAAAATCCTTTAACCTTCACCACTACTTTTGAACCATAACAGGTTTGGCTACCATATTTTACATGTGTATGCCTTGTGACATGACCTTTCTGTCAGTACCAACATTTTTCACCTTGCGACCTTGACCTTTGACCTAGATGTTGCCATTCTCGAAAAAAACACCTTTAACCTTCACCACTACTTTTGAACCATAACAGGTAAGGCTACCATATTTCACATGTGTATACCTTGTGACATGACCTTTCTGTCAGTACCAAAATGTTTCACCTTGCGACCTTGACCTTTGACCTAGATGTTGCCATTCTCTAAAAAAACACCTTTAACCTTGACCACTACTTTTGAACCATAACAGGTACGGCTACCATATTTCACATGTGTATACCTTGTGACATGACCTGTCTGTCAGTACCAAAATTGTTCACCTTGCGACCTTGACCTTTGACATAGATGTTGCCATTCTCGAAAAAAACTTTAACCATGACCACTACTTTTGAACCATAACAGGTACGGCTACCATATTTCACATGTGTATTCCTTGTGACATGACCTTTCTGTCAGTACCAACATTTTTGACCTGGCGACCTTGACCTTTGACCTAGATGTTGCCATTCGGGGGCATCAGTGTTTCACAAACACATCTTGTTTTTATTTAGCAATTCTGGTTTAAATTTTGCCTGCAACTAAATTGAGAGACCTGTCCCTGGAATTATGGATGCATAACATTAGGTTATCAAGTTAGATAACTCAATAATGCATTTTATACAAGTTATGTCCCTTTTTTACTTAGAAATTCTGGTTAAGAGACCAAACCTTACTTCATGCATTGCATTGAGACTTTATACAACCCTTCTCAATCATCACACATATGTAAACAATCAAGTATGATAACTCTATCCAGCATATCCAGCATATAATGCAAATTATGCCCCTTTTTATGCCCCCGGAATCTCCGATTCGGTGGGCATCTAGTTTTTGTCCTGTCTGTCTGTCTGTCTGTCGAAAAAACTTTTAACCTTGACCACTACTTTTGAACCATATTTCACATGTGTATTCCTTGTGACATGACCTTTCTGTCAGTACCACAATGTTTGACCTTGCGACCTTGACCTTTGACCTAGATGTCTTTGTATGTCTGTCGAAAAAAACTTTAACCTTGACCACTACTTTTGAACCATAACAGGTACGGCTACCATATTTCATATGTGTATTCCTTGTGACATGACCTTTCTGTCAGTACCAACATTTTTGACCTTGCGACCTTGACCTTTGACCTAGATGTTGCCATTCGGGGGCATCAGTGTTTCACAAACATATCTTGTTGACTTAGTAATTATGGTTGAAGTTGTGCATGCAACTACATTAAGATTCTATATCTCAGTAACTACTTGAAGCAGTGCATTGGAACTTTATACAACTTTCCCAATGTCACGACTATATACACAACCAATTAATATAACTCTATGCTGCATATTATTCAAATTGTTGCCCTTTTCTTACTTAGAAATCATGGTTAAAGTTTTGCGTGCAGATACAATAAGAGTCCATATATTAGTACCTACTTGGTGCATTACATTGAAACGTTATACGACCCTTCCCGACCATCACATCTATGAAAATAATCCAGTTAGATTACTCTATCCTGCATATAATGAATAATATCACCCTTTAAGCAATTCTGGTAAATGTTTTGCATGCAACTACATCAGAATCCATATCTCAGTAACTATTAAGCGGTGGAATAGTCGAGCGCACTATCCTCCGACAGCTCTTGTTAGTATTTTAAGACAACTTTTGAACAGTTTTAAAACTTTGACTATAATATCTATTTTCTGAAGCACCTTTAAAACTCAACTTTGAAGTTTCCATGGCAACAGGGAAATATGTAGAATTTCTAACATTATTTTGCTGAATAGTCCACTGATGTCAATGTGTTGAATTAGTAAAATCTGTGACCATGAGTGCCCAACAAGTTTAAGTGCTTACAGATGATGGCTATTAAACACTGGGATTTATATACACCAGGCCCCAAAACAAAATGAACCGTCCCGCGAGAAAACCAACATTATGGTCTCTGCGTAATATATCGACCCAGATCAGCCTGCGCTAACTGATCCGGACCGAGACATTCCGTCTCAGGGGTATAGAGTAATAATTCCTGAAACAGAAAACCCACAGGAGGCGAAAAGTGTATATCCGGGTAAACCTGCGCGGTATGCATAGGCTGATCCGGTCCGATACTTTACGCAGAGTCGGCAATGTTTGTTTTATCGCGGGACAGCTCAAATGCCCAATTTCAAGATCTGCATGTTGAACATGAGCGGCTAGTACGAAAAGTCGAAACTTCATTCTTTGAGTACAATTGAGTTGAGTTCAGTTTGATTTTGGGAACGTTTCGCTGAAAATGGGTTGGATCAATCTGAGAAAACAAAGTATACTCTGTCCTCAAGTTGGAATCACTACATTCCGAGTTTGACCCACACTGATTGTTACACTATTTCCAAAGGGAGCAAACCGCGACAGAGCGTCCTTCTCGTCTTCGCGAGGTCGTTGGTCTGACCGGGTCATACACAAACAATATAAATGGCTGCCCTCTTTGGCGCTCAGGGTTCCGTGGTTCGCATAACGACTGCCTTGTTGGGGTAAGGATAAATGGACCAGTAGTACTGGTAACTCATCCAGGAAACGCCGTGATATAGGATAAATGGACCAGTAGTACTGGTAACTCATCCAGGAAACGCCGTGATATAGGATAAATGGACCAGTAGTACTGGTAACTCATCCAGTAAACGCCGTGATATAGGATAAATGGACCAGTAGTACTGGTAACTCATCTAGGAAACGCCGTGATATAGGATAAATGGACCAGTAGTACTGGTAACTCATCCAGGAAACACCGTGATATAGGATAAATGGACCAGTAGTACTGGTAATTCATCAAGGAAACGTCGTGATGTAGGATAAATGGACCAGTAGTACTGGTAATTCTACTATGAAACGGCGTGATATAGGATAAATGGACCAGTAGTACTGGTAACTCATCTAGGAAACGTCGTGATATAGGATAAATGGACCAGTAGTACTGGTAACTCTACTAAGAAACGCCGTGATATAGGATAAATGGACCAGTAGTACTGGTAACTCATCCAGGAAACACCGTGATATAGGATAAATGGACCAGTAGTACTGGTAACTCAGCTAGGAAGCCATTTTCTGAACAACATGTATTTTAAGAAATTGAAAGTAGAATTCACTGCGCGATAAGGCTGACTTTTCATTTGACAACATAGCTCAAACAAAAGGAAGGTGAACATGTGAGATTTTTTTTTTGTAGTTTTAAGAATTATCTTTAATTTAATAGATGTTTAAGGTTGCTTAGATTTTTTTGGGAAAGCAATAGCCCAGTCTGCTATAACGGTCTCTTATGGAAAATGAATAGCTTCAATGTGACTATAATGTAATAGTAGGGACACCTACTTCCTACTACATGGTATAAGGTCTACTAGTAGTACTACATGGTATAAGGTTGTATTAGTAGTACTACATGGTATAATGTCTACTAGTAGTACTACATGGTATAAGGTTGTATTAGTAGTACTACATGGTATAATGTCTACTAGTAGTACTACATGGTATAATGTGTACTAGTAGTACTACATGGTATAAGGTGTACTAGTAGTAATACATGGTATAAGGTGTACTAGTAGTACTACATGGTATAAGGTGTACTAGTAGTACTACATGGTATAAGGTCTACTAGTAGTACTACATGGTATAAGGTTGTATTAGTAGTACTACATGGGATAATGTCTACTAGTAGTACTACATGGTATAAGGTGTACTAGTAGTACTACATGGTATAAGGTCTACTAGTAGTACTAAAATGGTATAAGGTGAACTAGTAGTACTACATGGTATAAGGTGTACTAGTAGTACTACATGGTATAAGGTCTACTAGTAGTACTACATGGTATAATGTGTACTAGTAATACTACATGGTATAAGGTGTACTAGTAGTACTACATGGTATAATGTGTATTAGTAGTACTACATGGTAATATGGAAAAGGCATAGCCTCAAAACGAGCACAAAACAGAACAGAACAAGATATTACATAATACTATTAAACAGAAGAAACGTATCAAAAACCTTTCAATTATTCTTACAAATCAGAACAGTTACATCTATGACCAGGGCCTTTTGTATAATCCATGCTCAATCCTGAAGGATATTTGTAGCAAGTCACAAAATAAGCTCTCTGGGTCACTAAAACAGAAAGGAATTGCTCTGAATCTAAACAACTTATTGTTCTATCTAAAGCGGTCCAAACATCCACCTTTATCGCTCTAGAGACTTACCTGCTAGACTGTCAGATGACATACAATGTAATCTGCAGTATCTAGAATATAGTTCCAACGTTGTACATTGAAGTTTTAAAACCAGCACAAATTGAGACATGACTAGAGGGGATTATATAAAAATGTTCCAACTCTGATCATATCCCGGGTCGTGAAAGTTCATGGTGTTGGAAAGTCTTTGCTTCACTGATCATCCTTCAGATCCCGGATGTGGTCGGATGGATGTCTACTCTAAATTGTCAGATACTCCAAACTCTCAATATTAAACTACTGTTTTAGTTATTATAAGTAAAGATGAAATTGAATGTTAAATTTTTACACAAATAATTTTAATATAATTATATATTGCACTTGTTAATTGATTGTTGGGTAGGTCCACTGGGACACGTCTGTTTTAATCAACAGACTTGTCTTAGTGTAAGCATCTCTACAATGGTCAAATCACTATTGTTTACAATTTTAAGCCATGGGAAAATCACATTCCAAAGTGATGACATCATCATATCTATTTCCCTCATAGCGTTTTACTAACAACTCTATTTTTTGTCTAATAAATCATAGAATACAAATTGATTTAGCAGGATTCACTCTGTGATTGAAAGCTCTGTCCCAGTATAACCTCATACACCTATTATGGATGAATTCTCCAACAATTTTTCAGTCTATTTTTACCTTTGTTATATTCTCCCATCTGCAAAATGTAATACATTGTATGGGGTTGACAAGGTATATTTATTAACCTACCTCTACAGCAATTTTAATCCTGATGTAATTTTAAATCCATTCGATGTGGCCCCATAGTTTGCAGTTTCCGTGATATAACTGAAATATTTTTGAAAACTACGTAAAATCCCTAACAAAAACAAAACATTATTGTATGGATTTAACTTAAACATTATTTCAGTTGTATCATAGAAACTGTTTGCTTATTCATGATGCCTTGATAAATGAACCAGTACTTGGCTAGTAAATGTACCTTGCCATGACCAAAAACCATCTGCGGATCGAACCCAGGGATGCCTGGTTCCACAATATAGACACAAAACTACAGACCAAGTTACTAATCTTATATTATGTAATCATCTGCCTTGCTTCAGTTTATTTCATTTTCATTTTGTGAACACCTAAGTATAATATTGATTATTTTGTTTAGTTTGTTAGCAATCAATATCTTAAGTTATGATGCCCAGCCTTGCCACATGTAGGCGAACTCTAGTGACCTAGATTTTAAACCGACATGACCTATTTTTAGAAATTGGTCTAGCTATTGACAATACAAACTGTCTAACAAAGTGTCAAGCTGCTGATGCAAATAATGCAGACTCTAGTATTAAAAATATTTTTCTCAAATTTAGCCTATTGACCTAGTTTTTAACAGAGCAAGACCTTCACTAAATAGAAGAAATCTATTAAAAATGTGGAAAGTTTTCCATTAATTTGGCGAAGTGACCTAGTTTTAGACGCAACATGACCCATTTTCAAACTTGGCCTAGACATCAGCAAGAAAAATATTAATTTGGCATAGAAACCTAGTTCTTGACCGGACATGACCTACTGGTATATATTCGAACATAGACTAGATATTATCAAGGCAATTATTCTAAAAAGTTACAATTAATATATGCTGATTGTTCAAATTAAAAATGCAGCATCCAGAGTGTTCACAAGATTTCCCGTCAATTTCACCTTGTGACCTAGTTTTTGACCTCACATGATCCAGTTTTGAACTTGGGAAAGATTTAATAGAGATAAATGTTCTGATAAACATTCAATAAAATTGGATGCCAAATGTTGCCTGTAGAGTGTTCACAAGGTAATTGGTGTTGATGCACGACAAATGGAGAAAATGTGATCACAAGAGATCACCTGGAGCACTTTGTGCTCAGGTGAGCTAAATAAAACTAGGATGGAGTGCTCCCCGGAGCACGTGTGTCACCTGTAGGGGCCTTGTCAGAAAATTAAATTTTTTGACAGAAAAGGGGCAATAACTCTGATATAAAAAATATTTGGATTATCCCCCTTTTGTGAACCAATCACACACATTGATATAAACATTTGTCTGAAGTTTCAATGTAATCCTTTGAGTCAGTAGAAACAAAGTTATTTGAAAACGTGATGAAAAAGTGTGATGGACAGACGGACGACAGACAGCGGACAAAAAAAATAATAATCCCTAAGTGCCTACCATGCTACCAGGTGACACAATAAAATGCTTAATTTAAACAATTTAATTTGATTTAAACAAAATGTTTGAAAATAACTGTAAATTAGCGTTTATACCTCTCTAATGTACAATACATATGCAGCAGAAGGTTTAATTCCTAGACAAAATTGAAAACACTTTGGCAAACGTAAAAATTGCTTGGTTAGAATAATTTCTGATTTTTTCATAATGTTTTCAAAAGTGGTCAGCTGCAGAGTTGTCAGAAAACTTATATATATTTATTCAAATTTCTCAGATGTAGAGTCTGTAAAATTAATCTAATCACTGTCTGATATTTTATTGTTGTGTTGTATCTAATCATACAGATGCACAGGCTACTATTAATCTAAACTAATGTCATCATATGTAACTATAGAAACTGTATTTAAATTTGACTGCAAAGACCTCAAAATGATACTAATGGCTTTCCCTTAAAAATTGTTGATAGCAGGTTAAAACACCCTACAAACAAGCACGGTAAAGAGATTTACACGTAAAGTAAAATTCAGACATTAATTAACAAGACAATTGAACCCATATTCAATACAGAAGCAAATATTCACTACCTTGTATATTTTTAAACATGTGGATTACTTTGATAACTTAAATAACCTATTTTGGTTGCTTCAGTCATTATCCATGTTTGGAAAAAAAAATTGTTAACTTCAATGTTCAAAGCTCAAGAAATGGCATATTTTGCATGTTATTAAAGCCTTATTTCACAGCCTAATGCTAATGTTATAGCTAAATTACTCAAAAGAATCATCAGAGTGAGACCAGTCTTTGAGTAGTTACTGTACCCACAACATAGGATTAAATGAGTGCTAACTGAGATATTATGGAAGTAATTAAGAACTGCTTACTCTTCCTTACATAGTTCTTTGGCTGTTACAGTCAATTTTGTATGCAGGGCTAAACTCAGGCAATGAAAGAAGAAATTTCCATCACAATGCTGAATGGGAACATCCTTGACTGGATTATTTCAATACATTGTGGAGTTATAAAAAAAGCCATTGAATTTGGATATGGTGAGGCATGTTTGGAACTAATTAGTGTAATGTAAGTGAACAAACATTATACAAAGAAACGCAAAAACTGACACTTAATCGGTAAGATTGTAGATCAGGCAGGGCAGGCCAAATGTCAAAGTTCTAGTCACCATTTCATTTTCAATGTATGGAGAAAGCAGATAAACCAGCCAGCTGTGATGTTTGAGTAGAAGTGTTACCAAACAATGTCAGGGCGAAAAACTAACAAGACCTAATGACATTATGTCTTTTTATTATTGTAAAAAGCTGAACTAAAAAACCCCATAAAATTCACTACTTGTTGGATTGACTTGTGCAACTTGGATTGGATAGTGAATTGACTCTGACACAGATCTGCCAATGGACCCAAATATTAATCACTAATAATTAATCAGCTGATCCATTGGTTAAATGAATATAATTATAAATTGGTATGAACAAAATATACAGAAATCTAATCTTCATACATAATTAAATAACAATTACACAATCAATGTGATGCAAAATTACATCATATATGAATAGAGAATATCATCAGTGGTTTTAATTAAATTTACTTATCAGAAAAGCAGATAAACAAAAGACGACATACACTGTGGACAACTTCACATATGACTATGAGTGCGATACACATTTGGAACGCAATCCCAGTTTCATTTTAGGCAACAAAAAGCAATGAACATGTCTGACATAATAAGAATGTTGCAAGGTGCTTACTATATACTATAGTACTATACTATATGTATAATTGCGATTGTGAGGTTGCAGCCCAAACTTGCCTTATGGCCCAGCAAAACACTCCTAATCTGCACAATTTGGTTTGGTTTGGTTTCAAACAAATAGTCACTCTAACCAGAACCTTGTAAAATGTTAACAAGATCCAACGTTTCGCCCCAATATGGTTGTGTGACAACTAGACATATGAAAGTAATATAACAGACCTGTGACAAACTTATCTCCTAGAACGAAAAGAACATTTTCAATATTTCCTGTCACTTGGTTCATAAAGGCCATTGAAATCACTTAGCAGCCGCCCACCTGCTCCCTTTAATCATCATGCCATATGAATACAAATAGTTTGTGAAATGTGGGCCGTGACAGGTTTGCTGACAGGTTTGTGCAAGCCACTTTTCGCATGCATGACTTTTCGTAAAATCGCTGTTGCCATCAAATGTTTATGCAGTGCTAAATTCAGGAAATGAAAAATGCAATTTCCGTCACTGGGAACATCCGCGACTGAATACAAAACATCTAGAATTCTTTTATATTATAATGTTTGTAAATGAACAAATGTGATGTTTGTTTGCAAAAATGCACTCGGTATTAAAGAAAAACGCTATAATTGACACTTACTTGATAAGGTGGCAGGGGACACATTCGTATTTGGCCCCTGTCGATATTTCATATAGTTGGAGTGTTTGAAAATGAATTGATTTCTTAACTATATAACAATATATGGCATTGATTTCTTTATTGACTTCTATCAATTGATGCATACACAGTGTGGATAAAATACGAACATTTGTATATGCTAGCTCATATCATGTTGTATAGCTTTTCAAGGGGAGGTCAATCTAAATATCATTTGAGAAGCTGTTTTGGGATGAAAATTCAGGTATTTCAAATAAGATTTTCTACTAGAAGAATACTGATGACATGGTATTTTGTATACATTTCCTGGTTATGCATTGCTTGATTATTAAGTACGTGTGCTTCAATTTTCTCCTGCATGTTTCTAGGAAGTAAGGACATGATTAGAAAATCTGCTGAAATAGTGTCATTTTAGCCCGCATTTTGGGTAGGTGGGATAGAATACACAGGGTTTTATTTTTTTTTCTGTTCTGTTGAGTTGCTGATAATTACATGATTATGAAATATTGTTATAATGCCATATATTGAGATATAGTTTTAACATTATGATGGATGTTGTTTTTGCGAATTTTTCAAATAACAATTATTGGTGCGGACAAGCTTAAATGTTGCACATTTAGGGGTCCCCTGCCACCTTAAGGGGAAAATTGTCAACTTTGAAATGCCTAAAAGATAACTTTTTCAAGTTTAATCATGTTTCTTTATTTATATGGCAAACAAAATGTACAAAATGAGCCTACTCTGCATTGAATTTTCATCTGATATTCACAAATAGACAAGGGAGGTAATAATATAAGAAAAAAGCTGAAAATGACGGAAAGGGGTAGTTCTTACTTCATTGATTTTTTTTTCACATATTTGGTATACAAAAAACTTAATTACAGCTTTTTCTACAAACATTTATCAAAATATTCATTAAATGGATCAATTGTGTTAAAAATCTTTCATGTTAATGCTTAATTATCATGAAATACATCAATATTTAGTTTGGTCTCTTATTTCAAGCATAATGGCTGCAATTTTCAAAACATATGATATTACACATGAAGAATGACACTTTATAAGCTCTGCTATTAGTAAACGAACTAAGTTTGAGGAAAACTGTAAAATTTGAGCAGGTCTGTGCATCTCCGATGGATACGGTTTACTCCGAATAATGTTTCGGGGTAAACGTATTAAAGTGAAAGTATACCGAATGGTATTCTTTCTGTCAAATTCACATGAGCTTACTCCACAAATGCATATGTCACATCTTTGCCATAATAGGTTATGTCTCTACCTTCATCACCTTTCATATGAGCCACCGCGTGTAAATAATAGTCGGTTAACGTGTAAAAATGAAAGAGAATGTTGCGGCCATCATTATGCAAATGCTAGGTGCCTACTGTAAGGTATGATAACACAGATCCATATAATTATGGTTTCATTTCCTATTCAAACTGTTTCGATACAGTTTTCTTTTCCGTTCGTTTTCCTTTTTTGAAATTCCACACTGCGAATGAAACGGTACACATTGAATTTTGTGAACATTGCAGAACCATATCAGCCTGTACATCTGGTCACAAAGTACTAACATAATTACACCTGTCGGTGCGAAGTTTGTGTCGCTGTTCAAGAAATAATTGAGCGAAAATGCACACATTTGCTTTCGTGAACAGTGTAGAACCAGACCAGATCTGGTCCTACAGTGTTAACAAAATCTACACTGTTCACATATGACTTACGTTAATTGAGCCTGTTCGTGTGAAAATATACAAGTTTGCGTTTGTGAACAGTGTAGACCGAGATCAGCATGTGCGGATGTACAGGCCGATCTTCGCCTACACTGTTCAGAAATGCAAACTGTATAATTATTACCCTAAATTAATACCATAAGAGTGATCTACATTTGCAACGGTTAGTGATTTGTTTAGAGAGTGTTTGAAACGTTCTTTATTTGCAATTCGACGTCGTTTCGAGTATCTCATACTTTTGTATTGAAAATACTCTGTGAGGGAGTTGAATTTTCTTTGCAGTCATCGCTTGTCTCATGCTTCAATATTTAGGCAGGCAAGCATAAGCTGATTGTCACTTATCCCCAATTTTGAACCGAGGACTGGCAGAACAAGACAGTTGTTCAGGAACCCTGTGGTCTATCCCTAATGCTTTACACTATGAATTAGTGGCAGTTCATGCGAAACAAAGTTTGCAATTCTGGCATTACAGTTGTAGTGTTATGCAAAGGCCTTTCAGGTTGAGCACACTCACTCAGTTTCAGACTAGCGTTGTCACATTTATGTCCATTAATGCTATTAAATACATTTTCAAGCATTTGCGGATGCACAATGGCATTTTCATCTTTGACTGATGTACTGTCACTGACTTTTGACGAAGAATTTGTATTCTCTACAGTGCCTGTTGATGGTCTCAGCTTAAATGGTACAGTTGGTCCAGAGTCTAAACCACTAGCATAAAGTACAGCTTGTTCAAGATGCATGATGCATGATGCAAGATGCAAGATACATGAAGTCTCCTTAGTGAAGTTACATCCTCAGACTCAGTCGGTATATGTGAATGTTCATCAGAAGGTCCAGGAATACTGTCGGATTCAGCACAAGTGTCACTAAAACTACTCTACCTTTACAAAGCATAGGTATTTCCCTTTCTAAAATATGCATATTTCCTCGTTTGTATTCATAAGATAACTATGGTTTTACATGCTTGGGACAGCTGGTTAGTTTCATGCAGTTTGGCTATATTTGGATTATTTCCCTTGTATTGGGTTACTTTTAGAAAAGGGTCATATTGCTAAAAGAAACACAGTTTTCTTTCTTATTTTTTCTTTATTGTGTGTACAATACATAAAATGATAAAATCACAGATGCACTAGTTATAGTTATGCTGAAAATAAAAACTTTAAGGTGGCAGGGGACACATTCGTATTTGGCCCCTGTCGATATTTCATATAGTTGGAGTGTTTGAAAATGAATTGATTTCTTAACTATATAACAATATATGGCTTTGATTTCTTTATTGACTTCTATCAATTGATGCATACACAGTGTGGATAAAATACGAACATTTGTATATGCTAGCTCATATCATGTTGTATAGCTTTTCAAGGGGAGGTCAATCTAAATATCATTTGAGAAGCTGTTTTGGGATGAAAATTCAGGTATTTCAAATAAGATTTTCTACTAGAAGAATACTGATGACATGGTATTTTGTATACATTTCCTGGTTATGCATTGCTTGATTATTAAGTACGTGTGCTTCAATTTTCTCCTGCATGTTTCCAGGAAGTAAGGCCATGATTAGAAAATCTGCTGAAATAGTGTCATTTTAGCCCGCATTTTGGGTAGGTGGGATAGAATACACAGGGTTTTATTTTTTTTTCTGTTCTGTTGAGTTGCTGAAATGTTACATGATTATGAAATATTGTTATAATGCCATATAATGAGATATAGTTTTAACATTATGATGGATGTTGTTTTTGCGAATTTTTCAAATAACATTTATTGGTGCGGACAAGCTTAAATGTTGCACATTTAGGGGTCCCCTACCACCTAAATGTGTAGATCCGGCGGGCGAAATCTAGTAACCGATTCGCTTTCAATGTATCAAAAATGCAGGAAACCAGCCAGTGACTGTGCTTGATTATGTATTCTGGGCATAATATTGCATGTTTTAAATTATTGTTATCCCTAAATGTAAATAATTTATTATTTGAGATACATATTAAACAAACCAAGAACAAACTAAATAATCTAGGAGTTAATGATGACTTTTCCGCGCTAGATTATCGCGCACCTGTACTGAAGTTCTCTCATAGCAACAAAGGAACATTCTTATTTTATCGGTCACTTGTTTCATAAAATAAACCTGATTGCGCTTGATTCTGTTGTCAACATTTTGTATTTGAAGTGGAATTACGTTTTATTCAGACACTGGACTATAATTTTAAGCCTTTGTGGCTTTATATTGTTATACAATGACATTCACAACATTTAGAGATGCACTGAAGACAGTTCCTTGACAACATAGCCTTCGTCGCTGCGGACTACTTAGATAAACACTAAATGTTCTTGTTTAATTTATCTACGCCAATCATTTATAAGAAATGTCTTAAAAGTATGAGATGATGAATAAACATAACACTTTTACGAATGCATCAACAAAAATATTTCAATTTTCGAATTATATCCAATCAGAGCGTGGGCTGCGAACCGGAAAGTCGCCCATGAAATGACATCCGGAAAAAAGGCCATACTGATTTTAATTTACCATTGAATTCTGATATATATCTTGATCTTGACTAAAGATGTTATCTAATAACTCGCTAAAGCGAGGCCGATTGCTTCGCAATCGGCCTCGCTGTGCTCGTTATAAGGTGTACTAGTAGTACTATATGGTATAAGGTGTACTAGTAGTACTATATGGTATAAGGTGTACTAGTAGTACTACATGGCATAAGGTGTACTTGTAGTTTTACATGGTATAAGGTGTACTTATAGTACTACATGGTATAAGGTCTACTAGTAGTACTACATGGTATAAGGTGTACTAGTAGTACTATATGGTATAAGGTGTACTAGTAGTTCTACATGGTATAAGGTGTACTAGTAGTACTACATGGCATAAGGTGTACTAGTAGTACTACATGGTATAAGGTGTACTAGTAGTACTACATGGTATAAGGTGTACTAGTAGTACTACATGGTATAAGGTGTACTAGTAGTACTACATGGTATAAGGTTGTACTAGTAGTACTACATGGTATAAGGTGTACTAGTAGTACTACATGGTATAAGGTGTACTAATAGTACTACATGGTATAAGGTCTACTAGTAGTACTACATGGTATAAGGTGTACTAGTAGTACTACATAGCATAAGGTGTACTAGTAGTACTACATGGTATAAGGTGTACTAGTAGTACTACATGGTATAAGGTGTACTAGTAGTACTACATGGTATAAGGTGTACTAGTAGTACTACATGGTATATGTGTACCAGTAGTACTACATGGTATAAAGTCTACTAGTAGTACTACATGGTATAAGGTTGTACTAGTAGTAATACATGGTATAAGTGTACTAGTAGAACTACATGGTATAAGGTGTACTAGTAGTAATACATGGTATAAGGTCTACTAGTAGAACTACATGGTATAAGGTGTACTAGTAGTACTACATGGTATAAGGTCTACTAGTAGTACTACATGGTATAAGGTCTACTAGTAGTACTACATGGTTTAAGGTGTACTAGTAGTACTACGTGGTATAAGGTTGTACTAGTAGTACTACATGGTATAAGGTGTACTAGTAGTACTATATGGTATAAGGTCTTCTAGTAGTACTACATGATATAAGGTGTACTAGTAGTACTATATGGTATAAGGTGTACTAGTAGTACTACGTGGTATAAGGTGTACTAGTAGTACTACTTGGTATAAGGTGTACTAGTAGTACTACATGGTATAAGGTCTACTAGTAGTACTACATGGTATAAGGTGTACTAGTAATACTACATGGTATAAGGTGTACTAGTAGTACTACATGGTATAATGTGTATTAGTATTACTACATGGTATAAGGTGTACTAGTAGTACTACGTGGTATAAGGTGTACTAGTAGTACTACAAGGTATAAGGTGTACTAGTAGTACTACATGGTATAAGGTGTACTAGTAGTACTACATGGTATAAGGTGTACTAGTGGTACTACATGGTATAAGGTGTACAGGTAGAACTACATGGTATAATGTGTACTAGTAGTACTACATGGTATAAGGTTGTATTAGTAGTACTACATGGTATAAGGTGTACTAGTAGTAATACATGGTATAAGGTGTACTTGTAGTACTACATGGTATAAGGTGTACTAGTAGTACTACATAGTATACGGTCTACTAGTAGTACTACATGGTATAAGGTGTACCAGTCATACCTAATACGAGTGCAGTGGAACGAATGATGTATACATGCGCCTTCAAAGCGGTCAATACATTTCAACAAGATACGATAGTCTATTCTAACTTTTATATACAAATGGCATGAATTAATAACACTAGATATTAACCCTTTTCCCTCATATAGACGCTTTCTGACGCCTCTACAGCAGACAAATATTTTGAAACATGGCGACAAAAGAAATCAAAGTACTGAAAGTACTGGTAACGAATTATTTTGAAAATGTAATTAATAATTGCATTTTATCATGTTTTTTGTTTGTTTTAAACTTGCTTTAAAACTTAGTAGTTTTTTTAGCTCGACTATTCGAAGAATATGAGAGCTACAACAGTCACTTGTGCGTCGGCGTTGGCGTTGCAACTTTGGTTAAATTTTGAAACTTCACTCACTTATTGGACATCATCAAATGACCTTGCAGGACAAGTCCCATAACTCTATATCAGATTTTGACACAATTATGCGCCTCTTCTAACTTAAAATTTTAGTTAGAGTTGTGCATGCATGTTGACCTTCCTTATTGTGGGATGATGGGCTTCCTGCAGTGATTCACTCTTTAATAATTATTTTAGGGATTGAAACATATTTGACCCAAGTAATTATCTGGAGCTCTGTATCACAGAGATGCCATATTTGTGGAAGTATCGTTGTGCAATTCTATTTGTTTCCTTAAGATGATAGAAGAAAAATAAAATGACAAATAACACTTGAACGTACACAGGGAAATCTCACCGTTTTGTCTCCGTTTCCAACTTGAAAACGATGTTCTAATTATGGACCATTAATTTATATTTATCAGCCATTCGGGAAAAGATGCGCGTCAAAATGCTTGTTTTATCAAGAAAAGCGTCTATTTGTGGAAAAGAGTTAAGTATGCTTGTCATTATCTATTTTTGTTACCATCTGCAACATGTTTGTCATGATGCATTTGATTTATCAGGGTATTCATACCATAACAGTATTGTATATTCTTACTTGAACACATTTAACCCTTCCGATGGATTAAAGTCAGGTCTCCAGAATGATTCATTGGTATGCGAATTAAATATTAAATAATATTGGTAAATCACTTAATCTTGATGAACTTTATTATTTGAGGGACACATTGTGTATAACTAGGGGAGAAAAAAACAAAATACATCACTGCATCAGTCAAAATCATCCACGGGAACTCCCGTATGCAAAGATCGATTGTTTTGGGGGGAACTTTTTCATGATGTTTTCTTTAAATTGGCCGTTGTTTATTTAACATGTCATCGATTAAATTATTAAAAACGTATTCTGCTATTGCATAACTCAGCAGTTCTTCCATTTTAATATATTTTAATAACGAACCAGGTTTAATTGGTTGTGCAGACGGATCTTTTTCGCTTGGAGCAGACATTATTTGTGTATAAATTCCGAAGCGTGAGAACCCGTTGTTCCGTAAAAAATGCACATACCGGTGAAGTAGGCGAATTACATACGGTGTTAGGGTAATTTATTCGACCGCGCTTATATTTAACGATCGGGATTTCTCTGGAAAATACGTCACTTTCATTTTGTCTTATGATTAAAACGACGCACAGAAAATGTTCTATATTCGTTATTCCGGATTTAAATGCGTGATACGACGAACAGGAAATATTTTCATTCGTTTTTCCTGCATTTCAATGCGGTGATAATGTATTCACGCACCTTATCTGGAGCTCTGCAGATACATTGCTCTACAACGTTGGGTCGAAGGTCAGGTTTGATAGCGTTACATAATGTGCACCTGTTAACTACGTCACTCACTAGTCAATGGGCGTACAACTCAAAATTCATACATGCCTGCAGACACATGAAATATATGCCTTTATTATTAAATTGATATTCTCTTGATAATTGATTCTCTGTGTTGATTCGGCATATCTGTGAGATTTACATGGTTCTTCAGCATGGGTTCGACTTCCGTTAACTACGTCACTCACTAGTGAATGGGCATATAACTAAAAATTCATACGCTTGCCGACAAATGAAATATATATGCATTTACTGTTAATTTGATATTTTCTAGAGAATTGATTATCTATGTTGATTCGATAGTATAAATATGACTTCACTGTATTGAAAAAACACGTAGAAGTCATTTTAATATCGAAAAAATACTAGGACTATTTAGGTGCAGCTAATGTGTATTCTAAGCGGAAGTGTAGTTTAACCGTGACTTCCGCAAAGCAACACGATCGCGTTAACCGCATTATTTTTTGAGAAAAAATAATTCGTTAAAAATTGCTCAAAACGAGCAATTCCTTATACTGTATCCTGTCTGATATGTGTCGTCGGTAATATAGCGAACTATTTGAAGGGAAACTACTCCTGAACATTTATTACAGCACTGTGAAACTTATTATCTCCATACACTAGGAGCTATAAGTAGACGAAAGTATGATTTTATAATACATTGTTGTTGTGTTGTTGTTGAAAGCATAAGCTAACTTGGCTTATTGTTTGTTTGTTATTTCATTCCAATTGTTTCACACAGGGTCACCTCGACCTATGGCTGGGCCTCTTCTGCTGTTAACAACCTAAGAAAGGTAGAATCTTTACCCTTTCTGACCTGCAGACGCATTGTCACGCAACTGCAGAAGACGACTTTTGAAAACATTGTGATAAATAAAGAAATTGATCTCAATGAGCAATTTCTCCATTTGTCACAATGTTATCAACTCTATTTGATAATCAAAAACGGTAATTTAGGGAGATTTTACACGTATTTGCTGAGATATTTTCCAAATCGTCTGTCGCAAAGTTGATGAATGTGGGAAAGGGATAATTTAATTCTCACCTTTACAAAGAAAGGTAGGTACCTATGCACTGAAGCCATTTCGAAAAGGTTTTATTTTGTGGTTGTTTGAATGGTGTTTGATGCCAGTAGTTCAGTTATATCACGTCGTTCCCTGGGTAATTAACCAGTTCCTTCGGCAGTATTTCAGTTATATCACGTCGTTCCCTGGGTAATTAACCAGTTCCTACGGCAGTATGTCAGTTATATCACGTCATTCCCTGTGTAATTAACCAGTTCCTACGGCAGTATTTCAGTTATATCACGTTGTTCCCTAGGTAATTAACCAGTTCCTACGGCAGTATGTCAGTTATATCACGTTGTTCCCTGGGTAATTAACCAGTTCCTACGGCAGTTTGGCAGTTATATCACGTTTTTCCCTAGGTAATTAACCAGTTCCTACGGCAGTATTTCAGTTATATCACGTCGTTCCCTGGGTAATTAACCAGTTCCTTCGGCAGTATGTCAGTTATATCACGTCGTTCCCTGAGTAATTAACCAGTTCCTTCGGCAGTATGTCAATTATATCAGGTCGTTCCCTTGGTAATTAACCAGTTCCTTCGGCAGTATGTCAGTTATATCACGTCGTTCCCTGTGTAATTAACCAGTTCCTTCGGCAGTATGTCAGTTATATCACGTCGTTCCCTGGGTAATTAAGCAGTTCCTACGGTAGTATGTCAGTTATATCACGTCGTTCCCTGGGTAATTAACCAGTTCCTTCGGCAGTATGTCAGTTATATCACTACGTCGTTCCCAGGGTAATTAACCAGTTACTTCGGCAGTATGTCAGTTATATTACGTCGTTCCCTGTGTAATTAACCTGTTCCTTCGGCAGTATGTCAGTTATATCACGTCGTTAACTGGGTAATTAACCAGTTCCTTCGGCAGTATGTCAGTTATATCACGTCGTTCCATCCATGTGTAATTAACGACTTCCTTCCGCAGTATGTCAGTTATATCATGTTGATCCCTGTGTATTTAACCAGTTTCTTCGGCAGCATTTCAGTTACATCACGTGATTTCCTGGGTAATTTTAAAACTAGTTCCCTTGGCAGTTTTTCAGTTATGTCACGTCGTTCCCTGGTTAATTAACTAGTTCCTTCGGCAGTATTTTAGTTATACCACGGCGTTCCCTGGGTAATTAACCAGTTGCTTCGTCTGTATTTTAGATATATCCCAGCGTTCCCTGGGTTATAAACCAGTTCCTTCGGCAGTATTTCAGTTATATAACGGCGTTCTCTGGGTTATTAACCAGTTTCTTCGGCAGTATTTCAGTTATATTACGTCGTTCCCTGGGTAATTAACCAGTTCCTTCGGCAGTATGTCAGTTATATCACGTCGTTCCATCCATGTGTAATTAACGACTTCCTTCCGCAGTATGTCAGTTATATCAAGTTGATCCCTGTGTATTTAACCAGTTTCTTCGGCAGCATTTCAGTTACAACACGTGATTTCCTGGGTAATTTTAAAACTAGTTCCCTTGGCAGTTTTTCAGTTATATCACGTCGTTCCCTGGTTAATTAACTAGTTCCTTCGGCAGTATTTTAGTTATACCACGTCGTTCCCTGGGTAATTAAGCAGTTCCTTTGGCAGTATGTCAATTATATCACGTCGTTCCCTGAGTAATTAACCAGTTCCTTCCGCAGTATTTCAGTTATATCACGGCGTTCCCTGGGTAATTAACCAGTTGCTTCGTCTGTATTTTAGATATATCCCAGCGTTCCCTGGGTTATAAACCAGTTCCTTCGGCAGTATTTCAGTTATATAACGGCGTTCTCTGGGTTATTAACCAGTTTCTTCGGCAGTATTTCAGTTATATTACGTCGTTCCCTGGGTGATTAACCAGCTCCTTCGGCAGTATGTCAGTTATATTACGTCGTTCCCTGTGTAATAAACCAGTTCCTTCGGCAGTATGTCAGTTATATCACGTCGTTCCCTGGGTAATTAACCAGTTCCTTCGGCAGTATGTCAGTTATATTACGTCGATCCATCCATGTGTAATTAACGACTTCCTTCCGCAGTATGTCAGTTATATCATGTTGATCCCTGTGTAATTAACCAGTTTCTTCGGCAGTATTTCAGTTACATCACGTGGTTCCCTGGGTAATTTTAAAACTAGTTCCCTTGGCAGTATTTCAGTTATATCACGTCGTTCCCTGGTTAATTAACTAGTTCCTTCGGCAGTATTTTAGTTATACCACGACGTTCCCTGGGTAATAAAGCAGTTCCTTCGGCAGTATGTCAATTATATCACGTCGTTCCCTGAGTAATTAACCAGTTCCTTCGGCAGTATTTCAGTTATATCACGGCGTTCCCTGGGTAATTAACCAGTTGCTTCGTCTGTATTTTAGATATATCCCAGCGTTCCCTGGGTTATAAACCAGTTCCTTCGGCAGTATTTCATTTATATAACGGCGTTCTCTGGGTTATTAACCAGTTTCTTGGGCGCAGTATTTCAGTTATATTACGTTGTTCCTTGGGTGATTAACCAGCTCCTCCGGCAGTATGTCAGTTATATTACGTCATTCCCTGTGTAATTAACCAGTTCCTTCGGCAGTATGTCAGTTATATCACGTCGTTCCCTGGGTAATTAACCAGTTCCTTCCGCAGTATGTCAGTTATATCATGTTGATCCCTGTGTAATTAACCAGTTTCTTCGTCAGCATTTCAGTTACATCACGTGGTTCCCTGGGTAATTTTAAAACTAGTTCCCTTGGCAGTATTTCAGTTATATCACGTCGTTCCCTGGTTAATTAACTAGTTCCTTCGGCAGTATTTTAGTTATACCACGTCGTTCCCTGGGTAATTAAGCAGTTCCTTCGGCAGTATGTCAATTATATCACGTCGTTCCCTGAGTAATTAACCAGGTCCTTCGTCTGTATTTTAGATATATCCCAGCGTTCCCTGGGTTATAAACCAGTTCCTTCGGCAGTATTTCTGTTATATAACGGCGTTCTCTGGGTTATTAACCAGTTTCTTCGGCAGTATTTCAGTTATATTACGTCGTTCCCTGGGTGATTAACCAGCTCCTTCGGCAGTATGTCAGTTATATCACGTCGTTCCATCCATGTGTAATTAACGACTTCCTTCTGCAGTATGTCAGTTATATCATGTTGATCCCTGTGTAATTAACCAGTTTCTTCGGCAGCATTTCAGTTACATCACGTGGTTCCCTGGGTAATTTTAAAACTAGTTCCCTTGGCAGTATTTCAGTTATATCACGTCGTTCCCTGGTTAATTAACTAGTTCCTTCGGCAGTATTTTAGTTATACCACGTCGTTCCCTGGGTAATTAAGCAGTTCCTTTGGCAGTATGTCAATTATATCACGTCGTTCCCTGAGTAATTAACCAGTTCCTTCGGCAGTATTTCAGTTATATCACGGCGTTTCCTGGGTAATTAACTAGTTGCTTCGTCTGTATTTTAGATATATCCCAGCGTTCCCTGGGTTATAAACCAGTTCCTTCGGCAGTATTTCAGTTATATCACGGCGTTCTCTGGGTAATTAACCATTTCTTTGGCAGTATGTAAGTTATATCACGTTGTTCTCTGGGTAATTAACCAGTTCCTTCGGCAGTATTTCAGTTATATCACGTCGTTATCTGGGTAATTAACTAATTCCTTCGGTAGTATTTCAGTTATATCACGTCGTTACCTGGGTAGTTAACCAGTTACTTAGGCAGTATTTCAGTTATATCACGTCGTTCCCTGGGTAATAAACTAGTTCCTTCGGCAGTATTTATTACGGCACCGATGCATCAGTCGTAATGATGTCCTATCAACCATGTGCGCCATGAAAGAAAGCCATTACTACAATTGTTTGAGTCTTCGGTATGACCGGACCGGGGATCGACCCCTGGTCTCCCAATGCACTACGGAGACTGCTGCATATCGTAAGGTATATATAACTAGTTAATACTTGTATACAGAATACTTGGTTGTTTCGGTTTAAGCACAAAATACTAGCGGCGGTCATGGCGGAGTACCGTGGACAAAACACATTTCCTAGTGTCGGTTATGGCGGAGTACCGTGGACAAAACACATTTCCTAGTGTCGGTCATGGCGGAGTGCCATGGATAAGGCACATTTCCTAGTGTCGGTCATGGCGGAGTACCATGGATAAGGCACATTTCCTAGTTTCGGTCATGGCGGAGTACCATGGATAAGGCACATTTCCTAGCTCAATACTGGTTTGTTTTCTCAGGGATCGTGAATAAGTGAACTGTCGCCGTAAGATAAAACAAAATAAAAATATGTTTTCACCGAGTGAGCCTTAAACGGGATATTTTCCATGTATGCCAGGAGTGAAAATATGTATGAGCCGCATGAAGCGGTTTGGGGTCTTGATGCATCTGCGTACAGTGTCACCAGAGTCTCCACCGCCCGTTTTATGTATACCTAAGTGCATCTTCTCACATCCACACCTCTTAGAGCACAGAGTGTGTTTATGTCTTGTTATTGGTTACTGATGAAATTAAACAAAAATGGATAAAGACGGAGTAAACAGTGATGGTTATCATTTGACAAAATTCGTTGTTTGAACAGTGAGTTTATCACGATATAATACGCCCATACATTTCCTCCTTGATGATCTTTAAAACGCCATAATCAACAGGTTATCTACATCACATGTCGTTTTTTGTAAGGTCATAGTAATCATGCACGTGCATGAGCTATGTACTATCCCCGCCAATAAATCATAGAAGGTTTATAGAGACTTACGTAAATCAGTACCTGTTTGGATCCTTTGGGATGGATTCATAGTTTTGTATACGTATGTAGGTCTCATTCTACACGTGTAACTCATACGTTTAGGGTGGTTTTCGAGGAACACGGCTCCATCATGAATGCACCGCGTGGTGGTGTATATGTAGAGCGACCGCCTCGTGTGCAGGTTCGATCCCCGAGCGGGTCCTGCCCTACTTGGCGCTCAGGATTTCGGGGTAAGCATTAAGACTGCCTGACTGGTGTATGGATAGATGTACCAGTAGTACTGGTAACTTACCCAGGGAAAGCCATGATATAACTGAACAAATGTTGAAAGCGGTGAAAAACACGACCAGTCTTATCAGAATGTTGCCAGCGAAGTGTAGGTTTGGTTTTACCGAGAATGTTACAATTTTAACAACAAACACATCCATGGGAAAGGTACACGTTGCTATTTCTGGAGAGAGCAGCTTCAGATCGCACTATAGGCCGACATCTGCCTAAAGTCCTGTCAGAATCTACACAAGTTGGAACATGCTTCTAACAAGATTGAGTAGGTAATATGTTAACAGTGTAGATCTTGAACAGACGGTACCGATTTACAGGCTGATTTAGGTCTATTATGGTTACAAACAAATGTGTAGATTATTTCTCATGTCCGGACTCATGGTTTATGTCAATATGAACTTGTAAAACTAAATGACAAAGCAGAGATAACAGATTACGTGTAATGCGCTTTGTGAGCGGGAGATCAAAGTCCGAGTGCCAGCCGGGTCATACAAGAGATTTTAAAAATGGTATTAATGCCCCCCTAGACGTTCACGTTTGCGGCGATAGCATGCCGATACATCTGTGTCGGGATAGATAATACCGGTATAACTGATATAACTGGTAATTCACCCAGAAAGCGATGTCATAACATTGATAATACCGGTAGAACTGGTAATTCACCCAGAAAGCGATGTGATATAACTGATAATACCGGTAGAACAGGTAATTCACCCAGAAAGCGATGTGATATAACTGATAATACCGGTATAACTTATAATTCACCCAGAAAGCGATGTGATATAACTGATAATACCGTTAGAACAGGTAATTCACCCAGAAAGCGATGTCATATAACTAATAATACCGGTAGAACAGGTAATTCACCCAGAAAGCGATGTGATATAACTGATAATACCGGTAGAACAGGTAATTCACCCAGAAAGCGATGTGATATAACTGATAATACCGATAGAACAGGTAAATCACCCAGAAAGCGATGTGATATAACTGATAATACCGGTAGAACAGGTAATTCACCCAGAAAGCGATGTGATATAACTGATAATACCGGTATAACTGGTAATCCACCCAGAAAGCGATGTGATATAACTGATAATACCGGTATAACTGGTAATCCACCCAGAAAGCGATGTGATATAACTGATAATACCGGTATAACTGGTAATCCACCCAGAAAGCGATGTGATATAACTGATAATACCGGTATAACTGGTAATCCACCCAGAAAGCTATGTGATATAACTGATAATACCGGTATAACTGGTAATTCACAAAGACAGCGATGAGATATAACTGATAATACCGGTATAACTGGTAATTCACCCAGAAAGCGATGTGATATAACTGATAATACCGGTATAACTGGTAATTCACCCAGAAAGCGATGAGATATAACTGATAATACCGGTATAACTGATAATTCACATAGAAAGCGATGTGATATAACTGATAATACCGGTATAACAGGTAATTCAAACAAGCGATGTGATATAACTGAAATTCTGTTCAAAGCGACGTACACTACCATTGAAACAAATCATACATTTCAGTTAAGGTAAACATTTGAACTGGGTCAGGCGAAACTTGAGAAACTCTCTGTGAAAACCAACCGTAAGGCATTTGATACAAATGTGGATCCAGTTCAGCATCTACACAGTCTGATCTGGCTCTGCACTGTTCGCCAATTAGTCATTTAGGGTTTTAAAAAAGTTGTCTGTAAAGCAGCCTTTATTTAAATCCTTGAGCATAGTAACGTAGGGCAGGTATTTTTCCTCGACTGTAATTATAAGGTTTTGGTTTACCTGGAGCACCGCTCAATTGGTCCTCGTCGCATCTCGATTTTGAAATCACACTGAAAAGAGTGGAATTGAAACGTGTTGGTTTCTAATTCTTAAGTTTTCGTCGAATGCTGCATGTATGGTTCCTCTAAGTGTCGACGGACAGTAAAGACTCCGGTGTCACTGAGCGTTTGCGCATGCTCACAAGAGTCTTTACTGTTCGCATTTTTGACAAACGACCCCCTTATGTTATGAAGCGGATCATTTGATTGCTGTAGGTCATGGTGATTTGTATGACCGATCTAATCGGAATCATTTGTTATTCAGTGCACGGACAGAAACTATTTTATTTTCTAATCGGTGTATTCGAGCCGCTTATTTGGGGTATTATTGTCTGTCCGTAATGACATCATATCACATATGAGCCGTCTCGCGAGAAAACCAACATTGTGGACAATGCGTAAAGTATCGACCCGGATCAGCCTAAGCATACCGCGCAGGCTTACCCGGATAGACACGTTTCAACTCCTGTGGATTGTTTCAGGAAGTATTACTCTATACCTCTATCCCCCGAGACGGAATGTGTCACTCCGGGTCAGTCTGCGCGGACTGCGCAGGCTGATCTGGGTCGACACATTACGCAGAGGCCATACTATTGTATTTATCGCGGGACGGTTCATATAGATAAACTAACGTAAAACCGATGGGGCTACACATTCATCTCTAGTTTGTTTTTGCCAAAATATAAATCTAGAACTAAATAACATGTAGAGGTCAAATTACACAAATTATATCCGCAACCAGTCTGGTCTACCAAATAGACCATAAAAAGCATTTGCTTGCGTAGAAATGTGTGTATGCATTCGACAGAGTGCATTAAATATGTGACAATGAGCTTAAATGCATTGTAAATGTGTATAGGATGCATTGAAACTATTTGAATGATTCATTATTGTTATTTTGACATTGTCTGATATAGTGAAACTAGAGTATGTGGAAAACCAGTTTTGACAAAATGACGAGATTCATCTTCGCGGAGTGATTTCTTTTGTACACAATACATAACCCCCATTGTTATAGCTGAGAGGTTAGTCGTTTGTTTGATATAGTGTGTCATATCTGTAGATTTAACTCGTTTCAATGATAAAGGGTGTGATACCTGTATAAATAACTCGTTTCAATGGTATAGGGTGTCATACCTGTAGAAATAACTCGTTTCAATGATAAAGGTTGTCATACCTGTAGAAATAAAAGAAAGTTTGAAAACTGAGGGTTGAAACATGTTGATTTACGTTGAAATAAAGAAGTAATTTATTAGGTATTCTTTGACATAGAAAGACAATGTAGGCTCAGCATCGCTAGTCACGTTTCATCTATATTTGAGACTGTGCGGATGTAGTAAGACCCAGCATCGCTAGTCACCTTTCATCTATATTTGAGACTGTGCGCATGCAGTAATACCCAGCATCGCTAGTCACGTTTCATCTATATTTGAGACTGTGCGGATGCAGTAAGACCCAGCATCGCTAGTCACGTTTCATCTATATTTGAGACTGTGCGCATACAGTAAGACCCAGCATCGCTAGTCACGTTTCATCTATATTTTAAGACTGTGCGGATGCAGAAAAACCCAACATCGCTAGTCACGCTTCATCTATATTTGATTAAATGTCGTCTGTATTAAGTAAATGACCAAAGTACCAAAGTACTAGTTCATGCACTGTCTGTGATAGAGGGACTAAATGTCGTCTGTATTAAGTAAAGGACCAAAGTACCAAAGCCCTAGTTCATGCACTGTCTGTGATAGAGGGACTAAATGTCGTCTGTATTAAGTAAAGGATCAAAGTACCAAAGTACTAGTTCATGCACTGTCTGTGATAGAGGGACTAAATGTCGTCTGTATTAAGTAAAGGACCAAAGTACCAAAGCCCTAGTTCATGCACTGTCTGTGATAGAGGGACTAAATGTCGTCTGTATTAAGTAAAGGATCAAAGTACCAAAGTACTAGTTCATGCACTTTCGTTGATAGAGGGACTAAATGTCGTCTGTATTAAGTAAAGGACCAAAGTACCAAAGTACTAGTTCATGCACTGTCTGTGATAGAGGGACTAGATGTCGTCTGTATTAAGTAAAGGACCAAAGTACCAACGTACTAGTTCATGCACTGTCTCTGATAGAGGGACTAAATGTCGTCTGTATTAAGTAAAGGACCAAAGGACCAAAGTACTATTTCATAATTAACATATGATTGGTTCATCCGGGTTTAACGTCAATACCAACATTATCAATAGTATATGACGGTCGAGTATTTATCTACTGATTACACACGTGGTTTTCACCCGGGACACTCGAGATTCAGCATAACCCTTTGCAGATGCATTTCGACGTAATTGCAACAGACGACTTTTAAAACATTGTGGCCAAGGGATAAATCGCTCATTATAAACAAGTTCACCTTTTGACACAATATGTTCAACTTTATTCAGTAATCATACTTTCTGTTATAGAGACATTGTTCATAATTGTGCACATATTTTATTAAGGTCGTCTATTGCAGATATGTTGTAAGAGGGAAATGCAAACTTATGTATCTAACATTGATTAGTAAACAAGTTATCGATGTCTTTATTCCGGATGTACTCACGTCGAGTGTCCGGGAAGACCCACGATTTCATGGGAATCTAACTCGGGACCTTTGGTGATCTACCTCATATCCAAAACCAGAGATTTTGCAAATGATATGGATGAATAAAAATAAAAGTGACCAGCTCATTGAAAGTTTCAAATGCTAAACTTTAAAATAAAGAAAGGTTGTTTCGATCTGTGAACGTCATGTCATCAATTTCGTGAAATACTAAATGAGTCGTCCCTCGAGAAAACCAACATGATGGCCTCTGCGTAATGTATCGACCCAGATCAGCCTGCGCAGTCCGATCCGGGCCGACACATTCCGTCTCAGGGGGATAGAGGTATAGAGTAATGATTCCTGAAACAAAAAATCTACAGGAGGCGAGAAGTGTCTATCCGGGTAAGCCTGCGCGGCATGCTTAGGCTGATCCGGGTCTATACTTTACGCAGAGTCCACAATGTTGGTTTTCTCGCGTGACGGCTCAGATAATAAAATAACCAAATATATCAAAGGGTTTGGTTGGATGGGTTGTTTTGTTTCCAAAGATCTTTCGATACTATTCATGGGCTTGCCAATTATTTTCAATTGAAATGTAGCTTACGACTTCGGACGTAAATCACCATGCCCATACAGTTGTACTGTACTATGAATTGACCTGGGTCCAATTACACTAACCTTACATGGCGCTTTAAGTAAAACTTAAGAGCGTATTTCATCATTATTGACTTCCTTCTGAAAGTGTGCTAAAATATTCCATTCCTTAACAAGTACTATTAGTCAGAAAGCTCACCATTTATGTTAACTTAGTCACGTGCTTAAATTCATTAAACAATTCATGTTTCACACAAAATATTGGGAAACAAAAGATATGAAATATTCCATTAAGTATGACTTTAAGTAAGGTTGTTGGAATTGGACCCAGTGACGTCATACAGAAATCACCGAGACCGTGTTAAGACGAATCGCGGTAGTTTAAATAACCCTTTCCCACATATAGACGCTTTCTGACGCCTCTACGGCAGACGACTTTTGACAACACTGTGGCGAAAGGAGAAATTGCTCATAATTAGCAATTTTATCTTTTGTCACAATGTTTTCAACTCTATTCACTAATTATACGGGCATGTATAGAGATATTTCATATTTTGATATTGCTGTTTTCAAAGTCGTCTGCTGCAGATTTGTAGTACGTGTGAAATGTTAAGACCTATCATTGTTGTTTAACCCTTTTCCTCATACGACAATTATGCAGCAGACGACTTTGAACATATTTTGTCAAAAAATAGAAACTCTCTATAATTGAATAATAGAGAGTTTCTATTATTGAATGGATAACCTATGACTAAAAGTAATAAACATTGTGGCAAAAGGACAAAATTGCTCGTTTTGAGAAATTCTTTCTTTTGTCACTATGTTTTCAAAAAATCCGTCTACTGCAGAGGCGTCAGAACGCGTCTATGTGAGGGAAAGGGTTAATTAACCCGTATCCAGCTTAACGTTACTTTAACTAGGATGTGAGCGGTGCTCCAGAAAACAAGCCTTATCGTAATTAATACACGTTTAAAAAAAGACATCCCTCCAGTATTCATGCAAAGGATCCAAATCGATACTGCTTAACATAAATGTCTTAACCCATTACTTCACACAGACGACATTTGACACCTGCCATTAAACATGACTTTTTGAAAACATTGCAATAAAAGATGAAATTGCTCAAAACGAGCAATTTCACCTTTTAATGCAATATTTTCAACTCTTTATCCATATAAATCTTTTAGTTTTCTAGATTGTTGAAATTGGTAGTCTGATGATTGTAAAGCAGAGGACCTTTTAAAAGTCATGTGAAGTATTGGGTTAACATCAATTTCTTGAAACCTTCTTTGACACAGGAGGCGAACATTGCAGATCTAGATCAGACCCTTTACTACACGCAAAAGAGCTTTGACGCCTCTGCAGCAGACGAGTTTTAAAAACATAGTTGCACAAAATATAAAATTACTCACCATAAGGTAATCCATCTTTTTTGTCAACAGGATATGAACTCTAAACAATTATTCATTCTTCATTTATCGAGAGTTTCCATATTTTTGCCAAGATGTTTATTACTTCGTCTGCTGCAGCTTTATTGTATTTGAGAAATGAGCCGTCCCGCGAGAAAACCAACATTATGGCCTCTGGGTCATGTATCGACCCAGATCAGCCTGCGCAGTCTGCGCAAACTGATCCGGACCGACTCATTCCGTCTCAGAGGGATAGAGGTATATACTAATGATTCATTCCTGAAACAGAAAATCCACAGGAGGCGAAAAGTGTATATTCGGGTAATCCTGCGCGGCATGCTTAGGCTGATCCGGGTCGATACTTGTTGGTTTTTCTCACGGGACGGATCAAATGGTTAATGGCAAGCTATCTGCTCCATTCAATAATAAATAAATCTTCATTATTATAAGCTTTGTTGGATGAGCGATTTGAAGCAGTGTATAAACTGGCTACTGATTTTGGAGTAATTCAGGGGGATAGGGGTATAGAGTAATGATTCCTGAAAACAGAAAATCCACAGGAGGCTTTAAGGGTCTATCCGGCCGCGGGTAACACTGCGCGGCATGCTAAGGCTGATCCGGATCGATACTTTACGCAGAGGCCAAAATGTTGGTTTTCTCGCGGGACGGTTCACTTAATTAATGTATGAAACATGATAAAAGGAAATGGCCTATATTATGTTATTTTGCACATCTGCATGTTTGTAATGTATAGATGGATATTTGCAATAGAATATGACCCGAATTACCAGAAAACCAACATTGTGGACATTGCGTTAAGTATCGACAATCAGTATAAGCATGCAGCGCAGCCTTACCCGGACAGACAAATTTCGCCTCCTGTGTTATTTCTGTTTCAGGAACAATTACTCTATACCTATATCCCCAACGGTCGCCCCGGATTAGCCTACATTACACAGAGTCCATAAGGTTGGTTTTTCTCGTGAAACGTCTCATAATGTAAAGTATCTGTGCCGTCAGGTAACTAGAAACTCGTAAGTTTTAGTAATGGGTGGTATATTTTGATATCGCTGACGTATAAGAATAACAGCGCTTATACCATACATGAGTCGTCCCGCGAGAAAATCAACAGTGCGGACTCTGCGTAAAGTATCGACCCGGATCAGCCTAAGCAGGCCGCGCAGGCTAACCCAGGCTGACACTTTTCGCATCTTGTGGATTTACTGTTTCAGGAATCATGACTCTATACCTCTATCCCCCTGAGACGGAATGTGTCGGCCCGGATTAGCCTTAGCGGACTTCGCAGGCTGATCTGGGTCTATACATTACGCAGAGGTCAAACTGTTGGTTTTCTCGCGGGACGGCTCAAATACATGAATAGACAAAAAGGCTATATGATTTCTCTTTTTCATGCACTGTTTTAGGAAATCGTGTGTGATAGAGGGACTAAATGTCGTCTGTATTAAGTAAAGCACCAAAGGACCGAAGAACTATTTCATAAGTAACATGTGATTGGTTAATCAGGGTTTAACTTCATTACCAACATTGTCAATAGTATATGACGGTCGAGTTTATATCAGTATTGATCTACTGATTACACACGTGGTTTTCATCCGGGACACTCGAGATTCAGCATAACCCATAACAGATGCATATCGACGTAATTGCAACAAACGACTTTTAAAAACATTGTGGTCAAGGGCAAATTTGCTCATTATGAACAAGTTCACATTTTGACACAATATTTTCAACTTTATTCAGTAATCATACTTTCTTTAATAAAGACATTTTTCATATTTTTGCAGATATGTTGTAAGAGGGAAAGGCAAACTTATTTATTTAACATCGATTATTAAACAAGTTGTCGATGTATTTATTCCGGATGTACTCACGTCGAGTGTACGGGAAGACCCGCGATTTCATGGGAATCTAACTCGGACATTTGGTGATCTACCTCATATCTAAAACCAGAGATTTTGCAAATGATATGGATGAATAAAAATAAAAGTGACCAGCTCATTGAAAGTTTCAAATGCTAAACTTTAAAATAAAAAAAGGTTGTTTCGATCTGTGAACGTCATGTTGTCAATTTCGTGAAATACTAAATGAGCCGTCCCGCGAGAAAACCAACATGATGGCCTCTGCGTAATGTATCGACCCAGATCAGCCTGCGCAGTCCGATCCGGGCCGACAGAACTGGTAACTCATCCAGGAAACGCCGTGATATAGGATACATGGACCAGAAGTACTGGTAACTCATCCAGGAAACGCCGTGATATAGGATAAATCGACCAGTAGTACTGGTAACTCATCTAGGAAACGCCGTGATATAGGATAAATGGACCAGTAGTACTGGTAACTCATCCAGGAAACGCCCTGATATAGGATACATGGACCAGTAGTACTGGTAACTCATCCAGGATTTGCCGTGATATAGGATAAATGAACCAGTAGTACTGGTAACTCATCAAGGATTTGCCGTGATATAGGATAAATGGACCAGTAGTACTGGTAACTCATCCAGGAAACGCCGTGATATAGGATACATAGACCAGTAGTACTGGTAACTCATCCAGGAAACGCCGTGATATATGATAAATGGACCAGTAGTACTGGTAACTCATCTAGGAAACGCCGTGATATGGGATAAATGGACCAGTAGTACTGGTAACTCATCTAGGAAACGCCGTAATATAGGATAAAATGGACCAGTAGTACTGGTAACTCATCTAGGAAACGCCGTGATATAGGATAAATGGACCAGTAGTACTGGTAACTCATCTAGGAAACGCCGTGATATAGGATAAAATGGACCAGTAGTACTGGTAACTCATCTAGGAAACGCCGTGCTATAGAATAAATGAACCAGTAGTACTGGTAACACATCTAGGAAACGCGGTGATGTAGGATAAATGAACCAGTAGTACTGGTAACTCATCCAGGAAACGCCGTGATGTAGGATAAATGGATCAGTAGTACTGGTAACTCATCAAGGATTTGCCGTGATGTAGGATAAAATGGACGAGTAGTACTGGTAACTCATCTAGGAAACGCCGTGATATGGGATAAATGGACCAGTAGGACTGGTAACTCATCTAGGAAACGCCGTGATATAGGATAAATGGACCAGTAGGACTGGTAACTCATCTAGGAAACGCCGTGATATAGGATAAATGGACCAGTAGTACTGGTAACTCATCTAGGAAACGCCGTGATATAGCATAAATGGACCAGTAGTACTGGTAACTCATCCAAGAAACACCGTGATATAGGATACATGGACTAGTATTACTGGTAACTCATCCAGGAAACATCGTGATATAGGATACATGGACCAGTAGTACTGGTAACTCATCCAGGAAACACCGTGATATAGGGTAAATGGACCAGTAGTTAAATGGACCATCAAGGATTTGCCGTGATGTAGGATAAAATGGACCAGTAGAACTGGTAACTCATCTAGGAAACGCCGTGATATAGGATAAAATTGACCAGTAGTACTGGTAACTCATCTAGGAAACGCCGTAATATAGGATAAATGGACCAGTAGTACTGGTAACTCATCCAGGAAACGGCGTGATATAGGATAAAATGGACCAGTAGTACTGGTAACTCATCAAGGATTTGCCGTGATATAGGATAAAATGGACCAGTAGAACTGGTAACTCATCTAGGAAACGCCGTGATATAGGATAAAATTGACCAGTAGTACTGGTAACTCATCTAGGAAACGCCGTAATATAGGATAAATGGACCAGTAGTACTGGTAACTCATCCAGGAAACGGCGTGATGTAGGATAAAATGGACCAGTAGAACTGGTAACTCATCTAGGAAACGCCGTGATATAGGATAAATGGACCAGTAGTACTGGTAACTCATCTAGGAAACGCCGTGATATAGGATAAAATGGACCAGTGGTACTGGTAACTCATCTAGGAAACGCCGTGATATAGGATAAATGGACCAGTAGTACTGGTAACTCATCCAAGAAACACCGTGATATAGGATACATGGACTAGTATTACTGGTAACTCATCCAGGAAACACCGTGATATAGGATACATGGACCAGTAGTACTGGTAACTCATCCAGGAAACACCGTGATATAGGATAAATGGACCAGTAGTTAAATGGACCATCAAGGATTTGCCGTGATGTAGGATAAAATGGACCAGTAGAACTGGTAACTCATCTAGGAAACGCCGTGATATAGGATAAAATTGACCAGTAGTACTGATAACTCATCTAGAAACGCCGTGATATAGGATAAATGGACCAGTAGTACTGGTAACTCATCTAGGAAACGCCGTGATATAGGATAAATGGACCAGTAGTACTGGTAACTCATCTAGGATACGCCGTAATATAGGATAAATGGACCAGTAGTACTGGTAACTCATCCAGGAAACGGCGTGATATAGGATAAATGGACCAGTAGTACTTGTAACCCATCTAGGAAACGGCGTGATATAGGATAAATGGACCAGTAGTACTAGTAACTCGTCCAGGAAACGGCGTGATATAGGATAAATGGACCAGTAGTTAAATGGACCAGTAGTACTGGTAACTCATCTAGGAAACACCGTGATATAGGATAAATGGACCAGTAGTTAAATGGACCAGTAGTACTGGTAACTCATCTAGGAAACACCGTGATATAGGATAAATGGACCAGTAGTACTGGTAACTCTACTAGGAAACGCCGTGATATAGGATAAATGGACCAGTAGTACTGGTAATTCATCTAGGAAATGCCGTGATATATGATAAATGGACCTGTAGTACTGGTAACTCAACTAGGAAACGGCGTGTAGTACTGGTAACTCATCTAGGAAACGCCGTGATATAGGATAAATGGACCAGTAGTACTGGTAACTCATCCAGAAAACGCCTTGATATAGGATAAATGGACCAGTAGTATTGGCAACTCATCAAAGAATTGCCGTGATATAGGATAAATGGACCAATAGTACTGGTAACTAATCCAGGAAACGCCGTGATATAGGATAAATGGATCTGTAGTACTGGTAACTCATCCAGGAAACACCGTGATATAGGATAAATGGACCAGTAGTACTGGTAACTCATCAAGGAAACACCGTGATATAGGATAATTGGACCAGTAGTACTGGCAACTCATCAACGAATTGCCGTGATATAGGATAAATGAAACAATAGTACTGGTAACTCATCCAGGAAACGCCGTGATATAGGATAAATGGACCAGTAGTACTGGTAACTCATCCAGGAAACGCCGTGATATAGGATAAATGGACCAGTAGTACTGGAAACTCATCCAGGAAACGCCGTGATATAGGATAAATGGACCAATAGTACTGGTAACTAATCCAGGAAACACCGTGATATAGGATAAATGGATCAGTAGTACTGGTAACTCATCTAGGAAACACCGTGATATAGGATAAATGAATCAGTAGTACTCGTAACTCATCCAGGAAACGCCGTGATATAGGATAAATGGACCAGTAGTACTGGTAACTCATCCAGGAAACGCCTTGATATAGGATAAATGGACCAGTAGTACTGGCAACTCATCACAGAATTGCCGTGATATAGGATAAATGGACCAGTAGTACTGGTAACTAATCCAGGAAACGTCGTGATATAGGATAAATGGACCAGTAGTACTGGTAACTCATCCAGGAAACGTCGTGATATAGGATAAATGGACCAGTAGTATTGGTAACTCATCCAGGAAACTACGTGATATAGGATAAATGGATCAGTAGTACTGGTAACTCATCCAGGAAACTACGTGATATAGGATAAATGGACCAGTAGTACTGGTACCTCATCCAGGAAACATTGTGATATAGGATACATGGACCAGTAGTACTGGTAACTCATCTAGGAAACACCGTGATATAGGATAAATGGACCAGTAGTACTGGTAACTCTACTAGGAAACGGCGTGATATAGGATAAATGGACCAGTAGTACTGGTAATTCATCTAGGAAACGCCCTGGTATATGATAAATGGACCAGTAGTACTGGTAACTCAACTAGAAAACGGCGTGTAGTACTCATCTAGGAAATGCCGTGATATAGGATAAATGGACCAGTAGTACTGGCAACTCATCAAAGAATTGCCGTGATATAGGATAAATGGAACAATAGTACTGGTAACTCATCCAGGAAACGCCGTGATATAGGATAAATGGACCAGTAGTACTGGCAACTCATCAAAGAATTGCCGTGATATAGGATAAATGGACCAGTAGTACTGTTAACTCATCAAGGAAACGCCGTGATATAGGATAAATGGATCAGTAGTACTGGCAACTCATCAAAGAATTGCCGTGATATAGGATAAATGGAACAATGGTATATATATACTGCATGGTAACTTATCCAGGAATCACCGTGATATGGGATAAATGGACCAGTAGTACTGGTAACCCATCAAGGAAACGCCGTGATATGGGATAAATGGACCAGTAGTACTGGTAACTAATCCAGGAAACACCGTGCTATAGGATAAATGGACCAGTAGTACTTGTAACTCATCCAGGAAACGCCGTGATATAGGATACATAGACCAGTAGTACTGGTAACCCATCCAGGAAACGCCGTGATATAGGATAAATGGACCAGTAGTACTGGTAACTCATCCAGGAAACGCCGTGATATAGGATACATAGACCAGTAGTACTGGTAACCCATCCAGGAAACGCCGTGATATAGGATAAATGGACCAATAGTACTGGTAACTAATCCAGGAAACGCCGTGATATAACTGAACACATTGTTGAAAGCGGCGTAAAACATCAAACAATCAATCCAAAGGGAACCGCCATTATTGCCGTGTCTCTGACAAAGAAAAGGAATTCGGATGAATACTCACGTCTGAAGTCGTATCCCATTGCAGCCATTTTCTGAACAACATGTATTTTAAGAAATTGAAAGTAAAATTCACTGCGCGATAAGGCTGACTTTTCATTTGACACCATAGCTCAAACAAAATGAAGGTGAACATGTGAGATTTTTTTTTTTTTGAGTTTTAAGAATTAGCTTTAATTTAATAGATGTTTAAGATTGTTTGGATTTTTTTGGGAAAGCAATAGCCCAGTCTGCTATAACGGTCTCTTATGGAAAATGAATTGCTTCAATGTGACTATAATGTAATGGTAGGGACACCTACTCCCTACTACATGGTATAAGGTGTACTAGTAGTAGTACATGGTATAAGGTGTATTAGTAGTACTACATGGTATAAGGTCTACTAGTAGTACTACATGGTATAAGGTGTACTAGTAGTACTACATGGTATAAGGTCTACTAGTAGTACTACATGGTATAAGGTGTACTAGTAATACTACATGGTATAAGGTGTACTAGTAGTACTACATGGTATAATGTGTACTAGTAGTACTACATGGTATAAGGTGTACCAGTCATACCTAATACGAGTGCAGTGGAGCGAATGATGTATACATGCGCCTTTAAAGCGGTCAATACATTTCAACAATATACGATAGTCTATTCTAACTTTTATATCCAAATGGCATGAATTGATAACACTAGATATTAACCCTTTCCCCTCATATAGACGCTTTCTGACGCCTCTACAGCAGACACCCTTTTGAAACATGGCGACAACAGAAGAAATTGCTCAAAACGAGCAAATCTATCTTTTTTCACCATGTTTTCAACTCTATTCAATTATTGTTCTTTAATTTAAAGGGATTTTCTGTTCTTTTGCCTTGACGTTTTCAAAGTCGTCTGCTGCAGTTTTGTTGTATGTGGAAAACGGTTAAGATGATTTACCTGGTCAAAAATAAAAGAATATACTACTACTTACGGGAATTGATAGGGTAAAACCCCTGAACCCGGTCAACCAGAAGCAGTCATCTTTTTGAAAACAGTCTCGCCCCATTCTAGACGACTGTAGGCTACAAACAGACGACGTTTCGAAAGTATTGCATGCTACGATGTTTTCAACTCCATTCAGTAGTTATCCTTTCATTTGTAGAGAGTTTCCATATCTTCACTACTAGATGTTTTCAAAGTCGTCTGCTACATATTGTTATACATAGACGGGGAAAAGATACTGTTTGTCTGATTTAACCCTTTCAGCGCCGAATTGTTTAAAGTAGACTCTTCCATGTTCAAACTCGGACGACTCTATGTTCATGTTTTAGGATTTTTGGAATATGTTTATAACTCACAGTTAAACAATGCAGATTTCAGGTGAGACAGCTCGTTACGAGCTGACTCACCTGAATCTGTATTGTTTGCAAAATGTTCAATATTGCCTTTGGCGCTGAAAGAGTTAATATTTTCAGAGTTGTCGGCTGTAAACTCGTACGGGGAGAATATAACAACTTGAAGTATAATCACGATATAAAGATATTGGAAACATCGTGGGAAATGGAAATAATGTGAGCAATGATTTTAACAACGTCTGTTTCAAAGGTGTCAAATGACGTCTATGTCAGAGAAATATTGGCTCCAATTAAATCAAGCGATGTGTATACGTTATCAATTGAATTGTTGCCAAATGTGAAGGGTAGCAGACAAGTTTTGCATTGATTTAGAACAACAGGTTTCTTCGATACTCATCTTTAATCCTTTAACCTTAACCCCCATATAAACGTTTGCTTACCCCCGCCCCCCCCCCCCCCCCCCCCCCACCCCGCAGTTGACGACATTTGAAAACATTGTGACATAAGGATAAATTGCTCGTTATGATCAATTTCACCTTTTCTCACAATGTTTTCAACTTTATGTAATGATTGTTCTTTCATTTTTTGCCAATTTCCCTTTTTATGCCTAGATGTTTTCAAAGTCGTCTGCTTGAGAATTGTTGTATTTTGGGAAAGGGTTAAATGGGCGACGTCATACAAAGATCGACACTCGGAGGTTTTCAATTCAATGGTAAGTGTATACACGAACCATGCACATACATGTACTTGTAAAGTCGGTCTTTGGACACAAGTTGAGTCGCGGTACTTCAGACTATCAAACCTTGGGTCGTTGATTCGAACCCTGACTCGGCCAGTCAATGTTACCGATGATTAATAACAAAACATATGGGACTAATGCCATTCATATGCCACCAATTAGATAAATAGTCCGCCATGTTGAAAAGTAGCCAGTTGCCGGCGTAGAGTGTTGGTGTCAGAAATCCAGGAATACGAAGGAAGGAAAACGAGATCTGACCGCCGTGCTATAACTGAAATACTGTTGGGATCAATCAACTCTGGAGATGACCTTCCTCAAGATTCCCGCCGGCAAACTTGAACCCCTAGGGTGCAAAAATAAAACATCGATCAGGCTGCAAGGATGCTTTGTTCCGCTTTTCAACATTCTTTTTAGTTATATCACGGCGTTTCCTGACACCATCGAGTCAGACCTTTTGCTAATCAAACAGCCCTCGGCGCCTAGGAGGAAAAGTAATTACTACTATTTTTAAAGTCTTTGGTATGACCCGGCTGGTGATCGAACCCGGGACCTCACGCACACGAGGCGGCGGACGCTCTACCACTACACCGCCGACGCGGGCTGCACGAATGCGCAATCTTAACTGGTTCCTCGCTGCTTGTTAAGGACAAAAAGTCTGATTTTCGCCTGACTTGGTCCACTTATGATTCATTTCTTGTAATATAAACTGTACAGACACGGTATAAAGGTTGATAATTGAGTGTGAGTTATGAAAAAATCATTGTCGATTCAAATTTGACTACAAAATTGGCTTGTCTTCTTATTGCTGACTGATATTATAATACGTTTAAAGAGTTAATTGTAAAATGGAAGATCCTAATTGGACGTTTAAGGTGCAAGCGGATCTCGGTATTCATTGGTTGGTTAATTCTGAATTTCGGTTTGTTAATGGTTTGTGTCTCGACTGTCCTCTAGGTATTTTTTCGATCAGAATAATTTAACGGAATTGTTAATACTCAAAAGTGAATAATTAAATGTTCTTGGTGTTTGGGGTGCTCGTGCTCGAGTTGAGTTATTGTGATCAATCACCGTTCGTCATCCGTTCAAATGGTTTTCTCTGCAACTCATGGCCCGATTTAAGAATAATTTAAATGTTCCCTATATAGGTGTTCAAAGAATTTAACTTTAAACACACCTTTATTTGCTGAAAATGAGAAAAGTGAAATAACTTTAAAAAAACAACCTTCTTGTCAAAATGTACAGGCCCGATTTAAAATTTATTTTGCACACATGTTCCTTTGCTGACTCTTTACCAAAAGTTTTCAAATTATTCCGATACTTTGAAAAACATGATAGCAAGTGGGCGGATCTTGTTTCTCTTTTATGTATTTATAGTGAAAGCTTAAAGATTTTTATTTTCCAAAAGTTCTATTTCAATTTAAAAAATATTTTGGGTGACCCTCTATTACTTATATGTATATACAGAAATGCTGGGCCGATTTTTAAATAATTTGGCACATAATTATATTCCTTTTTTGACCCTCTATCAAGGTTGTTGAAATTATATGACCACAGGGGTTGGGGGTGCTTGTCTCTCGTATCACAGGGGTGTGGATGTCATGCCCTGGAACGAGGAGGGCCAGATTTCTTTAATTCCTAAGGTTGTGGCCCCTGTCGTTTCGATCCAGGGGTTGTGAGTTCGAATCCCGGCTCGGCCAACTTTCTTTCCGACGATTGACAAAAGCCAATGCGACATGCGTCATTCGTCTTCCACCAATGGGCTCAGTCTATGTGGAAAAGCAGCCAGTTGCTTGGGAAGATTGTTGTGTGGAGTACTGGTGAACTGGCCGCCTTGATATAACTTAGAAATTGTTAAAAACGGCATTAAACCCCAATCATTCAATTCCCTGTCGTTTCGGGTGGGAAATATAAATATACCGTTGCTGTTCGATATTTTTCTTAATTATGCTGATTTATGTTTGTTTTATATTTTTTCAAGTATATAATCGCATTTATGGCGGAAAAATGAAATAATATTATTTTTAGAAAACAGGTTTCACTTCATTTCCCGAAAATGAGTTATGTTTAGAAAAGGGTTTCACTTCATTTCCCGAAAATGAGTTATTTTTAGAAAACAGGTTTCATTACATTTCCCAAAAATGAAGTGTTATATTTTAGAAAACCTTTCACACACCTGAAAGTTCCGTTTATATATGATCCTTTCTTAGTGAAAGGTTCTCTTTCATATCTTTGCCTGATTCGTTAGATATATGTACGTTTTGTAGCCATACCTTTGCCTAATATGGCCAGGAAGGTAGCTTTTGCCCGAGATGAACAATTTCTTCCTTTCCTCCTTAATTTTACCTTTGTTTTTCTGAGTACATCTAATCTTGCACTAGATGCACATCATGTGAGGGAGTAACGGAAACTGTCTCTCGTCTCTCAGGCTCGTGGATGTCATGCCCTGGCACGATGCGGGCCAGATTTCTTTAAAAAATTAAAATGATGTTTTTAGAAAACAGGTTTTATTTTTAGAACCCCTTTCACGCCTTTAATTTGCATATCGCTTGGAGGGACTAACATCCTTTGTAAAGTGTTGCTTGCGTCATTTTATTACAACTAATTCGAGTCCCGGTAGCTTAGTAGGTAGCTACGCGGCCAGTCAGTCCAGGGGTCGAACCTTAGCTCGACCAACATTCCTTTGGTAAAGTAGATGCGACAAGCGGCATTCACCATCCATCAATGGGCTAACAGTCTATGTGAGAGCAGCCAGTTGCTCGGAAAAACGTTCTTGGGGGAAAACTGGTGTGATAACACCAGGAAACATATGGACAGGTGAACTGGTCGTCGTCGTGATATGACTGTTTAAGGCGTTAAATCCATATCAATCAACCATTACAACTGAATAAACGCTGACAACATATACAATCGCATTAGAGAACCGAAACATGACTGTATTCAGATTAACCTATCACACGAGAGGTCGAGTAATAGTGTCGGGAATTTCGAACCGGACGTTCCGGGTTCAAACCCCAGTCGCGTTGGATAAGGCACATTACATAGCCAGGTACTAGGTTTTTTACCAAGGGATCCTGAATAAGTGAACTGTCGCCGTGATATAACTGAAATAATGTTGAAAACGGCGTGATATCCCAATACAACAAATAAAACAAAATCTAACACACCAGCGAACATGTGTTTGTTAGCCTTTTTTCACCTGCCGACGCATTTTGACGCAATAGCAGCAGACGACTTTTGAAAACATTGCGAACAAAAGGTGAAATTGATCATGATGAGCAATTTCCTCTTTGGCCATAATGATTTCAACTTTATTTAACAATTTAGCCATCTTTTATGGAGATTTTTCATGTTTTTGTCACCATGTTTTTAAAGTCGTCTGCGGCAGATTTGTTGTATGTGGGAAAGGGTTAAAAAGCTCTTCTTCTAGCCACTTTTCTGCTGTGTAAATCGACTAACACCCTGTCTATATGGAAGTTAATCAATCAAGCATTGAAAGCACCAACTAACGTATCGAGACCTGGGTCTGGAACTATAAAACTTTTAAAACGTGCTCCATGCTCAGAAAACGTTCTCCATGCTCAACTTGAGCACCGAGTACGAAACGTCGGAACTATACAATTTTGGAGTCCCGGTGTCATATATTATTTTGACCCGCCTGTAATGGTAAGATATTACAAGTTATCGATGTCTTTATTCCAGATGTACTCACGTCGAGTGTCCGGGAAGACCCGCGATTTCATGGGAATCTAACTCGGGACCTTTGGTGATCTACCTCATATCCAAAACCAGAGATTTTGCAAATGATATGGATGAATAAAAATAAAAGTGACCAGCTCATTGAAAGTTTCAAATGCTAAACTTTAAAATAAAGAAAGGTTGTTTCGATCTGTGAACGTCATGTTATCAATTTCGTGAAATACTAAATGAGCCGTCCCGCGAGAAAACCAACATGATGGCCTCTGCGTAATGTATCGACCCAGATCAACCTGCGCAGTCCGATCCGGGCCGACACATTCCGTCTCAGGGAGATAGAGGTATAGAGTAATGATTCCTGAAACAAAAAATCTACAGGAGGCGAGAAGTGTCTATCCGGGTAAGCCTGCGCGGCATGCTTAGGCTGATCCGGGTCTATACTTTACGCAGAGTCCACAATGTTGGTTTTGCGGCTCAGATAATAAAATAACCAAATATATCAAAGGGTTTGGTTGGATGGGTTGTTTTGTTTCCAAAGATCCTTCGATACTATTCATGGGCTTGCCAATTATTTTCAATTGAAATGTAGCTTACGACTTCGGACGGAAATCACCATGCCCATACAGTTGTACTGTACTATGAATTGACCTGGGTCCAATTACACTAACCTTACATGGCGCTTTAAGTAAAACTTAAGAGCGTATTTCATCATTATTGACTTCCTTCTGAAAGTGTGCTAAAATATTCCATTCCTTAACAAGTACTGTTAGTCAGAAAGCTCACCATTTATGTTAACTTAGTCACGTGCTTAAATTCATTAAACAATTCATGTTTCACACAAAATATTGGGAAACAAAAGATATGAAATATTCCATTAAGTATGACTTTAAGTAAGGTTGTTGGAATTGGACCCAGTGACGTCATTCAAAAATCACCGAGACCATGTTAAGACGAATCGTGGTAGTTTAATTAACCCTTTCCCACATATAGACGCTTTCTGACGCCTCTACGGCAGACGACTTTTGAAAACACTGTGGCGAAAGGAGAAATTACTCATAATTAGCAATTTTATCTTTTGTCACAATGTTTTCAACTCTATTCACTAATTATACGGGCATGTATAGAGATATTTCATATTTTGATATTGCTGTTTTCAAAGTCGTCTGCTGCAGATTTGTAGTACGTGTGAAATGTTAAGACCTATCATTGTTGTTTAACCCTTTTTTTCTCATACGACAATTCTGCAGCAGACGACTTTGAACATATTTTGTCAAAAAATAGAAACTCTCTATAATTGAATAATAGAGAGTTTCTATTATTGAATGGATAACCTATGACTAAAAGTAATAAACATTGTGGCAAAAGAACAAAATTGCTCGTTTTGAGAAATTCTTTCTTTTGTCACTATGTTTTCAAAAAATCCGTCTACTGCAGAGGCGTCAGAACGCGTCTATGTGAGGGAAAGGGTTAATTAACCCGTATCCAGCTTAACGTTACTTTAACTAGGATGTGAGCGGTGCTCCAGAAAACAAGCCTTATCGTAATTAATACACGTTTAAAAAAAGACATCCCTCCAGCATTCATGCAAAGGATCTAAATCGATACTGCTTAACATAAATGTCTTAACCCATTACTTCACACAGACGACATTTGACACCTGCCATTAAATATGACTTTTTGAAAACTTTGCAATAAAACGTGAAATTGCTCAAAACGAGCAATTTCACCTTTTAATGCAATATTTTCAACTCTTTATCAATATAAATCTTTTAGTTTTCTAGATTGTTGAAATTGGTAGTCTGATGATTGTAAAGCAGAGGACCTTTTAAAAGTCATGTAAAGTATTGGGTTAACATCAATTTCTTGAAACCTTCTTTGACACAGGAGGCGAACATTGCAGATCTAGATCAGACCCTTTACTACACGCAAAAGAGCTTTGACGCCTCTGCAGCAGACGAGTTTTAAAAACATAGTTGCACAAAATATAAAATTACTCACCATAAGGTAATCCATCTTTTTTGTCAACAGGATATGAACTCTAAACAATTATTCATACTTCATTTATCGAGAGTTTCCATATTTTTGCCAAGATGTTTATTACTTCGTCTGCTGCAGCTTTATTGTATTTGAGAAATGAGCCGTCCCGCGAGAAAACCAACATTATGGCCTCTGCGTCATGTATCGACCCAGATCAGCCTGCGCAGTCTGCGCAAACTGATCCGGACCGACTCATTCCGTCTCAGAGGGATAGAGGTATATACTAATGATTCATTCCTGAAACAGAAAATCCACAGGAGGCGAAAAGTGTATATTCGGGTAATCCTGCGCGGCATGCTTAGGCTGATCCGGGTCGATACTTGTTGGTTTTTCTCACGGGACGGATCAAATGGTTAATGGCAAGCTATCTGCTCCATTCAATAATAAATAAATCTTCATTATTATAAGCTTTGTTGGATGAGCGATTTGAAGCAGTGTATAAACTGGCTACTGATTTTGGAGTAATTCAGGGGGATAGGGGTATAGAGTAATGATTCCTGAAAACAGAAAATCCACAGGAGGCTTTAAGGGTCTATCCGGCCGCGGGTAACACTGCGCGGCATGCTAAGGCTGATCCGGATCGATACTTTACGCAGAGGCCAAAATGTTGGTTTTCTCGCGGGACGGTTCACTTAATTAATGTATGAAACATGATAAAAGGAAATGGCCTATATTATGTTATTTTGCACATCTGCATGTTTGTAATGTATAGATGGATATTTGCAATAGAATATGACCCGAATTACCAGAAAACCAACATTGTGGACATTGCGTTAAGTATCGACAATCAGTATAAGCATGCAGCGCAGCCTTACCCGGACAGACAAATTTCGCCTCCTGTGTTATTTCTGTTTCAGGAACAATTACTCTATACCTATATCCCCAACGGTCGCCCCGGATTAGCCTACATTAAACAGAGTCCATAAGGTTGGTTTTTCTCGTGAAACGTCTCATAATGTAAAGTATCTGTGCCGTCAGGTAACTAGAAACTCGTAAGTTTTAGTAATGGGTGGTATATTTTGATATCGCTGACGTATAAGAATAACAGCGCTTATACCATACATGAGTCGTCCCGCGAGAAAATCAACAGTGCGAACTCTGCGTAAAGTATCGACCCGGATCAGCCTAAGCTGGCCGCGCAGGCTAACCCAGACTGACACTTTTCGCCTCTTGTGGATTTACTGTTTCAGGAATCATGACTCTATACCTCTATCCCCCTGAGACGGAATGTGTCGGCCCGGATTAGCCTTAGCGGACTTCGCAGGCTGATCTGGGTCTATACATTACGCAGAGGTCAAACTGTTGGTTTTCTCGCGGGACGGCTCAAATACATGAATAGACAAAAAGGCTATATGATTTCTCTTTTTCATGCACTGTTTTAGGAAATCGTGTGTGATAGAGGGACTAAATGTCGTCTGTATTAAGTAAAGCACCAAAGGACCGAAGAACTATTTCATAAGTAACATGTGATTGGTTAATCAGGGTTTAACTTCATTACCAACATTGTCAATAGTATATGACGGTCGAGTTTATATCAGTATTGATCTACTGATTACACACGTGGTTTTCATCCGGGACACTCGAGATTCAGCATAACCCATAACAGATGCATATCGACGTAATTGCAACAAACGACTTTTAAAAACATTGTGGTCAAGGGCAAATTTGCTCATTATGAACAAGTTCACATTTTGACACAATATTTTCAACTTTATTCAGTAATCATACTTTCTTTAATAAAGACATTTTTCATATTTTTGCAGATATGTTGTAAGAGGGAAAGGCAAACTTATTTATTTAACATCGATTATTAAACAAGTTGTCGATGTATTTATTCCGGATGTACTCACGTCGAGTGTACGGGAAGACCCGCGATTTCATGGGAATCTAACTCGGACATTTGGAGATCTACCTCATATCTAAAACCAGAGATTTTGCAAATGATATGGAAGAATAAAAATAAAAGTGACCAGCTCATTGAAAGTTTCAAATGCTAAACTTTAAAATAAAAAAAGGTTGTTTCGATCTGTGAACGTCATGTTGTCAATTTCGTGAAATACTAAATGAGCCGTCCCGCGAGAAAACCAACATGATGGCCTCTGCGTAATGTATCGACCCAGATCAGCCTGCGCAGTCCGATCCGGGCCGACAGAACTGGTAACTCATCCAGGAAACGCCGTGATATAGGATACATGGACCAGAAGTACTGGTAACTCATCCAGGAAACGCCGTGATATAGGATAAATCGACCAGTAGTACTGGTAACTCATCTAGGAAACGCCGTGATATAGGATAAATGGACCAGTAGTAATGGTAACTCATCCAGGAAACGCCCTGATATAGGATACATGGACCAGTAGTACTGGTAACTCATCCAGGATTTGCCGTGATATAGGATAAATGAACCAGTAGTACTGGTAACTCATCAAGGATTTGCCGTGATATAGGATAAATGGACCAGTAGTACTGGTAACTCATCCAGGAAACGCCGTGATATAGGATACATAGACCAGTAGTACTGGTAACTCATCCAGGAAACGCCATGATATATGATAAATGGACCAGTAGTACTGGTAACTCATCTAGGAAACGCCGTGATATGGGATAAATGGACCAGTAGTACTGGTAACTCATCTAGGAAACGCCGTGATATAGGATAAAATGGACCAGTAGTACTGGTAACTCATCTAGGAAACGCCGTGATATAGGATAAATGGACCAGTAGTACTGGTAACTCATCTAGGAAACGCCGTGATATAGGATAAAATGGACCAGTAGTACTGGTAACTCATCTAGGAAACGCCGTGCTATAGAATAAATGAACCAGTAGTACTGGTAACACATCTAGGAAACGCGGTGATGTAGGATAAATGAACCAGCAGTACTGGTAACTCATCAAGGATTTGCCGTGATGTAGGATAAAATGGACGAGTAGTACTGGTAACTCATCTAGGAAACGCCGTGATATAGGATAAAATGGACCAGTAGGACTGGTAACTCATCTAGGAAACGCCGTGATATAAGATAAATGGGCCAGTAGTACTGGTAATTCATCCAGGAAACACCGTGATATAGGATACATGGATCAGTAGTACTGGTAACTCATCCAGGAAACACCGTGATATAGGATACATGGACCAGTAGTACTAGTAACTCATCCAGGAAACACCGTGATATAGGATAAATGGACCAGTAGTTAAATGGACCAGTAGTACTGGTAACTCATCTAGGAAACGCCGTGATATAGGATAAAATGAACCAGTAGTACTGGTAACTCATCTAGGAAACGCCGTGATATAGGATAAATGGACCAGTAGTACTGGTAACTCATCTAGGTAACGCCGTAATATAGGATAAAATGGACCAGTATTACTAGTAACTCATCTAGGAAACGCCGTGATATAGGATAAATGGACCAGTAGTACTGGTAACTCATCTAGGAAACGCCGTGATATAGGATAAATGGACCAGTAGGACTGGTAACTCATCTAGGAAACGCCGTAATATAGGATAAATGGACCAGTAGTACTGGTAACTCATCCAGGAAACGGCGTGATATAGGATAAAATGGACCAGTAGTACTGGTAACTCATCAAGGATTTGCCGTGATGTAGGATAAAATGGTCCAGTAGAACTGGTAACTCATCTAGGAAACGCCGTGATATAGGATAAATGGACCAGTAGTACTGGTAACTCATCTAGGAAACGCCGTGATATAGGATAAAATGGACCAGTGGTACTGGTAACTCATCTAGGAAACGCCGTGATATAGGATAAATGGACCAGTAGTACTGGTAACTCATCCAAGAAACACCGTGATATAGGATAAAATGGACCAGTGGTACTGGTAACTCATCTAGGAAACGCCATGATATAGGATAAAATGGACCAGTAGTACTGGTAACTCATCAAGGATTTGCCGTGATGTAGGATAAAATGGACCAGTAGAACTGGTAACTCATCTAGGAAACGCCGTGATATAGGATAAATGGACCAGTAGTACTGGTAACTCATCTAGGAAACGCCGTGATATAGGATAAAATGGACCAGTGGTACTGGTAACTCATCTAGGAAACGCCGTGATATAGGATAAATGGACCAGTAGTACTGGTAACTCATCCAAGAAACACCGTGATATAGGATACATGGACTAGTATTACTGGTAACTCATCCAGGAAACACCGGGATATAAGATACATGGACCAGTAGTACTGGTAACTCATCCAGGAAACACCGTGATATATGATAAATGGACCAGTAGTTAAATGGACCATCAAGGATTTGCCGTGATGTAGGATAAAATGGACCAGTAGAACTGGTAACTCATCTAGGAAACGCCGTGATATAGGATAAAATTGACCAGTAGTACTGGTAACTCATCTAGGAAACGCCGTGATATAGGATAAATGGACCAGTAGTACTGGTAACTCATCTAGGAAACGCCGTGATATAGGATAAATGGACCAGTAGTACTGGTAACTCATCTAGGATACGCCGTAATATAGGATAAATGGACCAGTAGTACTGGTAACTCATCCAGGAAACGGCGTGATATATGATAAATGGACCAGTAGTACTTGTAACCCATCTAGGAAACGGCGTGATATAGGATAAATGGACCAGTAGTACTAGTAACTCGTCCAGGAAACGGCGTGATATAGGATAAATGGACCAGTAGTTAAATGGACCAGTAGTACTGGTAACTCATCTAGGAAACACCGTGATATAGGATAAATGGACCAGTAGTTAAATGGACCAGTAGTACTGGTAACTCATCTAGGAAACACCGTGATATAGGATAAATGGACCAGTAGTACTGGTAACTCTACTAGGAAACGCCGTGATATAGGATAAATGGACCAGTAGTACTGGTAATTCATCTAGGAAATGCCGTGATATATTATAAATGGACCTGTAGTACTGGTAACTCAACTAGGAAACGGCGTGTAGTACTGGTAACTCATCTAGGAAACGCCGTGATATAGGATAAATGGACCAGTAGTACTGGTAACTCATCCAGGAAACGCCTTGATATAGGATAAATGGACCAGTAGTACTGGCAACTCATCAAAGAATTGCCGTGATATAGGATAAATGGACCAGTAGTACTGGTAACTAATCCAGGAAACGCCGTGATATAGGATAAATGGATCAGTAGTACTGGTAACTCATCCAGGAAACACCGTGATATAGGATAAATGGACCAGTAGTACTGGTAACTCATCAAGGAAACACCGTGATATAGGATAATTGGACCAGTAGTACTGGCAACTCATCAACGAATTGCCGTGATATAGGATAAATGAAACAATAGTACTGGTAACTCATCCAGGAAACGCCGTGATATAGGATAAATGGACCAGTAGTACTGGTAACTCATCTAGGAAACGCCGTGATATAAGATAAATGGACCAGAAGTACTGGTAACTCATCCAGGAAACGACGTGATATAGGATAAATGGACCAATAGTACTGGTAACTAATCCAGGAAACACCGTGATATAGGATAAATGGATCAGTAGTACTGGTAACTCATCTAGGAAACACCGTGATATAGGATAAATGAATCAGTAGTACTCGTTACTCATCCAGGAAACGCCGTGATATAGGATAAATGGACCAGTAGTACTGGTAACTCATCCAGGAAACGCCTTGATATAGGATAAATGGACCAGTAGTACTGGCAACTCATCACAGAATTGCCGTGATATAGGATAAATGGACCAGTAGTACTGGTAACTAATCCAGGAAACGCCGTGATATAGGATAAATGGACCAGTAGTACTGGTAACTCATCCAGGAAACGTCGTGATATAGGATAAATGGACCAGTAGTACTGGTAACTCATCCAGGAAACTACGTGATATAGGATAAATGGATCAGTAGTACTGGTAACTCATCCAGGAAACACCGTGATATAGGATAAATGGACCAGTAGTACTGGTAACTCATCCAGGAAACACCGTGATATAGGATACATGGACCAGTAGTACTGGTAACTCATCTAGGAAACACCGTGATATAGGATAAATGGACCACACTGTAAAAACGGACGTTTCGTTTTTAAACACTTAATGAAACACTTTCCTGTTACACTTAATAAACACGTTCAAAACGAAACGCGTCACATGTTCGCTTTTGAAACACACACTGTTTTCGTGGGAACACTAGTGTTCCGACTTGAAACACTAGTGTTCAACTTGAAACGTGTTCACGTGTTTCAGATGAAACATGTGACGCGTTTCAAAGCGAAACACTTCTCTGTTACACTTTTTAAACACGTGAACACGTAATGTAAACACAGAAGGCGTTTCAAACTGTAACGCGTGACATGTTTCAAAACTTAAGTGTGCAGTTTAGAACACCTAAAATACTATTAAGATGAACATGTAACGTGTTTCAATTTTATTCCAGATAAACATGTCACGTGTTTCAATGACAGTTTACAGTCAATTTTGGACTGATTATAAAGAAATGACAACTACAGGTTGAAGAAAACATTTATTTATCAATGATGTAAATGAATAAATTAGATATCAGACAGTCTAGCGTGTTTTTGGAGTAAAATCAACAAAACAAAGAACAATCTAACAATCAAATTACACCGCTTTCCTCATACACGACTTTTAAAACGTCTGGGCAATATATGGAAACTCTCTATAAATTAAAGTGTAATCATCAAATAGAGTTGAAATCATTCTGGCAAAAGGAGGAATTGCTTGTTCTGACCAATTTATCATTTTGCCATAATGGTTTCAAAATTCGCTGCAGATGCGTAAAAATGCGTCTTCATGTAGAAAAGGGTTAACTGGGTTTAATGGTTAACTGAGTTTAATCATACCAAAAGGGCCTACATGGTCCTGCGGCGTAAAAACCCAATAAATAAATAAATAAATAAATTATTTCATGACAACATGTATACTGCTAAAAGCAGTTAAATTTTCCAAGGTATTTCCTTATAATAGATATATACAACTATGACCAATAATGAACCACTTAATGCCCCAAAAAGACAGGGTATAACTAAACAGAGTCTGGATGTCATGTATCCCATTATATCATTGTTTTGTTGTGTTTTTGTATTGAAATGAATACAATAAGGAGTATTTGTATCATATACAGTAAATAAAAAAAGATCATGCATTTGCCTATTTTGATTCATTTTCGTATGACTATGGAAATATGATATGCTTGACAGTGGAGACTGATAGAGTCTTAGAAATAAATGCAATGTTTTATTCGATTTTTAGCTCGCCTATTCGAAGAAATAGGGGAGCTTATGTTATCACCCCGGCGTTGGCGTTGGTGTTGGCGTCCGCGTTGCCAGCTTGGTCAAACCTTTGCGTGCAAGGCCTTTTCTCAGACACTGTGTATGCTGTTGCTTTGAAACTTCACACACTTATTCAGGATCATTAGGGGACCTTGTATGTCAAGTCCCATAACTCTGGAATGGATTTTGACTGAATTGTGCCCCTTTTTGGACTTAGAAATTTGGTCAAACCTTTGCGTGCAAGGCCTTTTCTCAGACACTGTGTATGCTGTTGCTTTCAAACTTCACACACACTTATTCAGGGTCATTAGGGGACCTTGTATGTCAAGTCCCATAACTCTGGAATGGATTTTGACTGAATTGTGCCCCTTTTTCGACTTAGAATTTTGGTCAAACCTTTGCGTGCAAGGCCTTTTCTCAGACACTGTGTATGCTGTTGCTTTGAAACTTCACACACTTATTCAGGATCATTAGGGGACCTTGTATGTCAAGTCCCATAACTCTGGAATGGATTTTGACTGAATTGTGCCCCTTTTTGGACTTAGAAATTTGGTCAAACCTTTGCGTGCAAGGCCTTTTCTCAGACACTGTGTATGCTGTTGCTTTCAAACTTCACACACTTATTCAGGGTCATTAGGGGACCTTGTATGTCAAGTCCCATAACTCTGGAATGGATTTTGACTGAATTGTGCCCCTTTTTCGACTTAGAATTTTGGTCAAACCTTTGCGTGCAAGGCCTTTTCTCAGACACTGTGTATGCTGTTGCTTTGAAACTTCACACACTTATTCAGGATCATTAGGGGACCTTGTATGTCAAGTCCCATAACTCTGGAATGGATTTTGACTGAATTGTGCCCCTTTTTGGACTTAGAAATTTGGTCAAACCTTTGCGTGCAAGGCCTTTTCTCAGACACTGTGTATGCTGTTGCTTTGAAACTTTACACACTTATTCAGGGTCATTAGGGGACCTTGTATGTCAAGTCCCATAACTCTGGAATGGATTTTTTTCAAACATTTTGATTTTTTTCTTTTTCTTTTCTTGTATTTTTCAATTTTGCGTTTAGCTCAACGTTAAAGTTTCGATGTTTTTTTTTTCTCAATAAGTACTGGTTCTAGGGCTTTCATATTTTTTGGGGTAAAACATTTGTTTTTTGCTGGATTTTGAAAATTGGGCATAGCTTCTTCATATTTTGTTGGATTAATTTCATTTTTTTGTATTTTTGAACTTTGAGCATTATTTTTTTATTTTTTATTTTTTTTCTTGAATTTTGGAACTTTGTGTTCAGCTCAATTTTTTTTTTTAAATTTCTTGTATTTTTGAACTTTTTTTTTTTATTATTTCTTGTTTAAAAATAATTGTGTTTAGCTCAATGTTAGAGTTTTGTTTACTTTTTGTGTTTTACACTTGCCTTGATAGTCAAAGCAGGGGACACAGTGAGACATTTAATTATGCGTAATTCTTGTCTTTCTTTTGTAAATTCAATTTCAACTGAATTATTCCACTTTTGGATTTTGGACTTTATACCCATGCTATAACTGTTCTGAAGTAGGCCCTGATAGACGATATCCCTGATAGGCGAGCTATATTGTCCTCCGACAACTCTTGTTAAGTTATAAAAAACACACCAGACACTACCGGAATCTACCAGACTCTGTTTAGTGACACCGAAAAAGATATTATCAATAATTCCCTTTACAGAATAACAATCAGACTGATAGATACTGACTAATTCAACAAAATCCAAAAAAAATTGATTTACAGGGACCCATTTTATGATAAAATATACAGTTATGTCTGATATACATTTAAATAACAATTAATTGATTTACAAGGACTCAATTTTATGATAAAATATAGTTATGTCTGATATACATTTTTACTAACAATTAAATGTTTATCCTGAGGGTGCAAATTGCATTACTTTATGAATAAAGATTGTCAGGACAAACAGTTAAGCACTTATATTAATTCATAACAACAAAAGGATATTCTGAATGCAAGTTATATAAAATATATTATCATATCTATATTTTCTAATAATAATGACATCAAGAAGAAAAGAAGGGGTCAAGGTAACATTGGCCCACTTTTGGTACAGGACACATCCTCTTGCTGAATCTAGTGGAAACATATCAGGAGCTGCCATAAGTGACATTGAATATTGTTGTTACATGCTCGTTGAGAGGATACAAACGTTAAAAAATATTGATGGAGAGCCCTATCTCTCTTAACTTATCAATAATAAGTGTGCAACTGCTAGACACCATTTAAAACCTAAAAAAAAGTTGCCTTTGTTGAAAAGTGATTCTGGATACCCTTTTTAATGTGTTTATGTCTATTAATAAAATGATTCGTATTCAATAGAGTAGAAATCATAATGACAAAAGGAGCAGTTGATCATTATAATCATTTTTTTTATTTTGCTATGTTTTCAAAAGTCATCTGCTGCAGAACAGTATCTTTATTTCTCTCAGGTACAGATACAGGTACATATATTGTACAGCATGAGACATAACATTAAATACATTCATTGTCAATATCTAAATTTAGTCAAGTGAACAAGTGTTTATAACCAAGCTATGGGTAAAAAAAGTTTTTTTCAATTTACTTATTAGGCCTATATTTTATTTTTAAATGTTTAGAAGGAAAGAGAGTAATACGAATGCCTGCCAGAAGTATATACCTCAGACGAGAATTCATCAACTTGATTATTTTCTTTTTTTAAACTTTAAACATGAAGCATGTGAAAACAGGGGATAAGGACTCATTTAATTTTTCAAAGAATGCGATATCAACAAACCTAAGGGAATATACAGGCACTTACAAATCAGATGGATCTTTTTGATTACATACGTACATAAGCTCACATAGTTACATGTTTATGCATATACATATGTGAACTTTTGGCTATCTAGCGGATTATATGAGAAGGGTAATCTAGTGATACTTTTCAAATATCAATTAAAAAACAACATTGATAAATTATGATGGCATACTTCTGAAACCACTTAATTATCACATTATATAACTAGTTAGTCACTTACTTATCATGATACATATATCTGATTAACGCATTAGTTTTTATGTTAACAGATACTTAGTCTTATGTCACCACAAAAAAGTTTTATGTTGGGCTTGACATTTTATGAATGAAGTCACAAGCTTTTGTTGTAAATGCCATTTTGAAATTTGAATTGCAACGGTGACGTAACTGTTTTAAATGACGTCATTCACATGCTTTACCAACATTTTTGATGCGGTCGAAAACATTGTGTTAGAATGAGACAGTAACAAATTGCCCATGATGAGTTTAATTAAGGATTGACTCTTATTTTTCGTGCGTTCATGCAGTATGAACGTCGGACACGATTTTGCAAATCCATGAAGCGCGCTAGCGCTTCTTGGGAAATTTGCAAAATCGCGGCCGAGCGTTCATACTGCATGAACGCACGAAAAATAAGAGTCAATCCTTATATTTACATTTTCCACTTTTCATTACTTTATTTTATTCGACCTTAAAGTGTTCGCGAACAAGTCTTTAATAACAAAGAAGAAATGTTACCGCCAACGTACGTTTGTTTAAATGAACAGCTGATATTTGTAACGTCGTAATATCATTGGTTAAATGACGTCACGCTATTGAAATAAACAATGACGTCAGAGGTCATGAAAGGTCGAGCGGTTCATGCAAAATGAACAGAATTTATTTGTACAGAAAATCAAGTGCGAATGTAAATATGAACAATTGAAAACGGTATAATAAAAAAAAAATGTTCATAGACTGTTAATAAAACTAATCACGATGTGTCGTTCAGGTGTGTAATATATTAATCACTCAGGCCATTCGGCCTTCGTGATAAATTACTAAACACCTGAACTCCCAATCGTGATATACGAGTCGGTATACCACTCAAAATGAGTATTACCCTTTCTTACATACAGATGCTTTCTCTGACAACATAATGGCAAAAGGAGAGATTGCTCATAATGAGCAATTGCTACTTTTGCCACTAATGTATTCAATAATTGTTAATTTATAGAGAGATTCTGCCTAGATGTTATCAAAGATATCTGCTGCAGCTTTGCTGTACAATAGTTTCAATTCCCTGCAGTAATCCTTTTCATAAACTGAATGAAACCAGATGTCTTGTGGCCTTCATATTGCTGAAGTAAGACTGTCTGCTGCAAGAAACCAAGCACCTGAGCATAGACCCTAGGGTATTCTAAGTCGGTGATGTAGTAAATGCCTAGCAAAACCAACATAGCCTCCACTGTTTCTTTAGTTTCCAGGAGAATATAAACACCATCGCACACAATAGCCATGTTGACTATAAGATCCTCCTTGCTGATGGCAATCAACTTGGGGGCGGACTGTTTGGCTGATGATAGAAGCCGCTCTATTTTCTCACCTTCAAGCTGAAACATAATTATGTCAATAAATTCCTAGAGGTTTGCTTAAGACATCATGCTTGAATATATAAGAATGGTTGCAGAGAAAAAAATATGTCAGTAATTAAACAAGGATTCCCAAGATTGCCATAACTGTGCAAATGTTGAATTTACAACATTCAATAACTACCAAAATATCCTCCAGGTGTTTTTTTTAAATAATTACAGGGAAGATAATTAATAAAAAATTTAAGAGTTACCCTGATGAATGAAGTGTGATCTTTTGACACTGGTCAACATTTATAATTTAGCTTGTGGCTGTTCAAGGTAAGGATGCTAGTTGGGCATACCGAATACTCAATAAGAAAAAATGGGTGCTTTGGGCTATTGGGCACCTTCTAATTAGCTAATATGCTGTTTATCCAAGTTTAACATACTTTAACTATCTGAACAATCGATTTTGTCCTTTGACCCTTTCCTTGTCGATATCCTGTTTCTGCTTCCAAGGCTCTAAGAACAGCCAAGTCACTTTCGTCCTGTTTATAATGAGTGCAAATCTTTCATTAAATAAGTAGCAAATATTAAACTGCATATATCTTGGAAAATTTGATCAGGACTGCAAATGAAACTGCAAGGAGTGGACACTTTTAAAGAAATAGCCATTTTAAAGGTCATTTGTATCTTGAAATCTGACAACAACTTTAATAGTCAAGTTTAAATTGGTACACTGGAATGGTAGGAGTTGTCATTTGTAGCTAAAAGTTCAATTTACCCCTTTTGTGATGAAGCCTGGTTGCTATGATTTTGTAACCTAACGATACGGCTTGGACACTTTAAGAAAAGGATCACTGAAGTAAGATTCCTTTTCAATTTTCTTAAAATCAGACAAGCACTTTCATAAAAATGGAATTTTCAAATTTGTCATTTTACCCCTTTTCTGATGCCGCCTGACTGCCATGTTTTTCAATCAATCAGTATGGTTTAAACAATTTTTGTAGAGGGACATTCAAGGAATATTTCTACCAAATTATATTTAAATCTGAGAAACCAGTTTGGAGAAGAAGATTTTTAAAGTTTGGACATTTTGCCCCCTTTCTGATGCCGCAGTAACCAAAGTTCTCAATGGAATTTAAATCTTTGAACAATTTTGAAAGAGGACCATCAAAGGAACATTCATGTGATGTTTTGTGGAAATTGTTCTTGCACGACAGATGACAGACGGACTGCAGACAGAGAGTGATCTTTACCCTTTCCCTCATATGACAATTCTGCAGCGGATGACTTTGGACATATTTTGTCAAAAAATAGAAAATCTATATAATTAAATGGATATATATATATAACCTATGTCTAAAAGCGGAAATTACAGAACACTGTAAAGGACAGATAAAGACACTTGTATATATATATGAACAGTTATTAAGCTCTCAAAGAGAAATCTGACGGCCATTCTAACAGCATTGCTGGTTTTTACCATTTTCTCCAATCTCAGCTCTCATCAGTTATTACTTAATATTCCTATTAAATGGAGAAACAGTCCTTAGAAAAGTTAAAAACTGCACAAGTTTACTTACATGTGCCACCTTCTTCAAGCTGGATACAGCTTTAAACACTGTCTCCGCCCTCTTCATTACATCAACAAGGTTTGGGACCTTAAGGAGGATCCTGAATTCAGCCATGATCTGTAAAATTAAAAGAGGCTCATTCTATAAACACAAGGGCAGATCTAGGTCTTCACAGTTCAACTTCTCTAAAAAATCACTTCATGGCCTAAAAACTGTTCTATGTTGCATATATCAAAAAGTCATCTTTCTAAATGCCATTGATAAAACTCTGTGTAATTTGTGATGAAAATAAGGTCTTTTTACTTTTTCCTGATTGTTTTTGTAAAATGCACATGGAACAGTTTTGCGGTGAGACCTTGACATGTACATTGTATTACTGGCATCTTAGCGAAGGCTGTTTGTAAAATGTTTGATCAAAAGTGGGAATGAACTGCAAATAAAACAGCTTATCAGTAAAGGAAATTTGTAATAATACATAAAATATTTGAACAATTTGAAAGTGGACCACAACAGGAACATATCTTTGAAGTATGATTGATGTCGGTCCATTGATTTAGGAGGAGAGGTCATTTGAAGCTAAAACTTCCGTTTACCCATTTTCTGATGCCACTTTGCAGCTATCATTCTCAAACAATCAACATGACTCGAAAAAATTATATACAATGTCCCTTAGGGAATATTTCTGCTAAACTAGCTTGTAATCAGACAAGAACTTTCTTAAAAATGGAATTTTAAAATTTTGTAATTTTACCCCTTTTCTAATGCCGTCTTGCAGCCATGTTTTTAAACCAACAAATATGGCTTGATATGTTTTGTAGATGATTTCTCAAGGACCATTTCTACCAAATTATCTTGGCATCAGAGAAGCAGATTCATACAATAATACTTTTAAAGTTATGGCATTTTTCTCCCTTTCTGATGCCACAACCTTTAGTTCTGTATAAAATTTATATCCTTGAACAATTTTGAAAGAGGACCCCTAAAGTTACATTCTGATTAAGTTTGGCTGAAATTGGTCCAGTGGATAAGAAGGAGATGTAACTTGCAACTAAAAGTTAATTAAACCCCTTTTCTGATGCCACCTGTATGCCATGTCTTTCAACCAAACATTATTATTGTGTGATGGTCTTGAACAAATGTGTGAAGTATGAAGTGATTTGAATGAAGGGTATTAGAGTTATAAATGAAAATGCCAGCTTACCCTATTAAAAACATTAACGGAACGCCGACACCGGGGCAAGTAGAAAGCCCTTATTATTCTTCAAATAGTCAAGCTTAAAACAAAATTGTAACGTTGAGCTAATCGCAAATGTTAAATCAAAAGTCCAAAAATAGCAAAAACCTTAAAAAAAAAATCCAAATGTTTGACCCCAAAACCCATTTGATATTTTGAAGATCTATATTTGATTAATGAATGATCACAATTAGAAATCAATGTAACGAAAAAATTGTGAATTTATTTCAAATTCTCAAAATCAACCAAAAATCATGTTGTTTATCAAATTAGAAATGTATTAGATGAGTGTATTAACCCCCCAAAATCATGTTTTTTACCCTAAAAAGAAGGTCACACTCAGCATCTTCAGTATTTAATGTGAAGAAAGGTATTAGATGAAACTATATTCCAAATATGAAAGCCCTAGCACAAGAATTACGAATGAAAATGCCAACTTGCCCTATAATTTAAAAGGACACCGTCGCAGATCCCGGGCCGAGTAGTAAAGTTATCATTGTTCTTTGAACAGTCACGCTAATAAAAATCATTGTTACCCTTAGTACTTACATATATTGGCTTTTTAAAGCATGGAAACTTTTCTATGATTGGCTGGACACTCCCAGGGGGCAGCTGTTGTATCCAATGTCTCCTGTTTGGGAATGTTGCCTTCATTAACGCCCTCATGTGTGTTATATTAGCTTCCTTTTTCTGTACTTCTTTCTCCATCTCCTTGACATGGCTGTCATAGGATTTGTCATCACAAATCTCAATGTCTGTCTCTGATGGTTTTGTTCCAACCTTTAAACGCTTTGGCGATGATGTTGTATCACTGTTGATGGCTGTTGGTGCACTTCTTCTCTTATTATCCCATCGGATACGACGTATCTTTTGGGATAGGCGACCCGTAAAAAAACTCTGAAAAGTGATAAACAGATTTTTTGTAGTCAATAGGGCTGTCTATCTTTGGACTAGTGGCTTACGATTAACGCATCACAAGATACAATAATAATACAGAATAATGCACTCTATACTGCTATATTTACACATTCATCGTTGGATGTTTCAACAATATTAAACTAAAAATGTGACAACTCACACCTTATATTTACCCAATACATATAAATGTAACATGGGAAATAAACAGTGCCCCATAAATGTCCCGATTTTGTCCAGCCTTGGTTACAAAAGCAAAGGACTGTTATGCTGCCCGGCATAATTGATAGTGCATCAAAATTACCAGCTTACATGTTGAATAGCATTCCTGCTCAGTAATGTCATCCTGGTTCTCATCATTTTTTAAATTAGATAGTACTCTTTATTACATATGTTCACAAAGTCAAGGCTCATGACTTTGCACATATTGGGCTAAACAACAAACAAAATAACTGGTGAACCATTCAAGGACTTTATAAGATCAGAAAGGTGGATAACTTTTTCAAAATACAAGTCAAGAGTTATGTGAATTGATCCTCTTGGCATGGTTAATAGGAAATCAAAGCCACATATATCCATTTTTTATACAGATATGCCCTTGCACGAAAAACTTTAACCAAAATTGTAATGCCGACGACGATGACTAGGTAACTAGAATATTTCATCTTTTCTCCAAATAGTCAAACTAAGAATCCAATATTATATACTTGGTGTTTCATAATATATTTTACCATTTCTCTGCTATATATTTCTTTTGAAATGTAATTCAGTTTTATCACATGACAATGCCTGTAGCCAATGTAATATACCCATTACGTATTTCTTTATATACAACGTGTGTAATATAACATGACCTGATGCTAGGAAAATGATATCACGTCAGTGTTTTGACATCATACGTTAGTCACTATGGCGCCAAAACCCGTAAATTTCATCTAGAAATATTGTAAATGCTAAGTACATTTTTATCGAAATACGCCTCATATGTCACTTTATGTGATAGATATAATATCTCATGAGTGTTATTTATTATTACTTTTAATAAACTAAGCTGAATATGAACTCGGCATAATTATTTTTGGCATTGTAATACGGTTTACTGACAAAATTAAAATAGCTTTGGAAAACCCGATTTTCTTTGTGTGTTTCATCATGTGATAAAAAGAATCTGACATTCGTTGTCATTTCATAAACAGTTTTATTAAACTCATGAAAGATATTTTTTATTAAGCTCGACACAGGCTCGCTTAAAACAAAAAATCTTGAACTTGTTTAATAAAACTTTATATGAAATGACAACTCATGTCAGATCCTATATATACAAAGGTAACATTGTGATATCAGACAGAACAAAGTTTTATTTGATATATATGACACCGGCAAATTATTTTAAAAAGTGCAACTTTATGCTTTTTCCCAAAAAGGTTCAATTTTACAACATGATGACCTCATTTTTGTTGAATAATGAAATCCAGACATTTCTTTGTGATAGCGGACAGAATAAAGTTTTATTCGATATATGACACCGAAAAAATTTTATCTTAAAAAGTTTAACCCACACTGCTTAAGCATTTTGACTATTATGTACACTTGCATCTTGCTAAGTTTCTCACACTAAGTATATATTTCCGGCTTTGATCATCCTACTGACAGATGAATAACTCTCATATTACAGTTTACAAACTTCTGTGCACTGCTCTTTGGACAGCACCTTCTTTAAAATAAGCCTTTTTTCAGACAACTTTGTTAATGATATCACATTGTCAACTTTTTCGCCTATTGTGAACATATTCACATAAAACTTTTATTTCCATTGGAATTGTATAAGACATGCCTATGATATATATATTACATGCAAGATTTATAATAGTTTGTAATGGCAACAATTATTATGAAACATCATTATGTACAATTAGAATTTATTTACCCATGGATGAGTTCCGTCACGCTCGATGCACGGATATGCTGTATACATTTTTCTACCGATATCTCGGTAATCCCCCGAGCTGTTATCTATGCCGATTCTAGGCAAGACTGAAATTAAATGATACGCGCTTTCCTGGATTAGCTGTGACCAAACCTGGTGGCTTTCGTTTGCTGCGAGCTTCACTCGTACATATTCTGAAAAGGTTGGCAGCTGCAGCTTGTTTGATGGTTTGAGTATACTAGCTGGAGCTGATTCAGCATGTTGTATTATCCCATGACATTCCTGTGATGAATCTGAAAAAGCACAATCATTTTAAAAATGTTTCTGTTCTACCATATAGGCAGACATAGTTTGCAGCAAATCTTGTCTACAAAATCTTACTATGTTAACTTCTTTAACCCTTTCCCTCATATAAACGCTTTCTGACGCCTCTGCAGCAGACTGCTTTTTAAAAACATAGTGACAAAAGGAGAAATTGCACAAAACGTGCAATTTCTCCTTTTGCCACAATGTTTTCCACTTTTTGTCATATGTTATCCATTTAATTATGGAGATTTTCTATGTTTTGACAAAATACGTTCAAAGTCGTTTGCTGCAGAAATGTCGTATGAGGGAAAGGGTTAATTGATGCTTTTAACATTTTCCCACTTACAAAAAAGCTGCAGAATATAACTTTTAAACAAGAGGGCCAAGATGGCCCTAAATCGATAATCAGAGTAAATTAGCAGCAAATATTTAACTGCAAATATTTAACTGCAAATATCTGGGAAAATTTTATCAGGAGTGCAAATGAAACTGCAAGGAGTGGACACTGTTAACCCTTTCCCTCATACAACAATTCTGCAGCAGACGACTTTGAACACATTTTGTCAAGAAATAGAAAATCTCTATAATTGAATGGATAACCTATGACTAAAAGTGGAAAACATTGTGTCAAAAGGAGAAATTGCAAGTTTTGTGCAATTTCTTCTTTTGTCACTATGTTTTCAGATAACTGTCTGCTGCAGAGGCATCAGAAAGCCATTTGTATCTTGAAATCCATCAAGAACTTGAAGAAGAATGGAATTATAGAATTTTGTCATTTTAAGGCCTTTCCTTATGCCACCTTGCTGCCCTGTTTTTCAAAGAAATCAATATGGCTAAAACAGTTTTTGCAGATGGTCAATCAAGGAACATTTCTACCAAATTATCTTGGAATCGGACAAGCAGATTATGTGGGTAAAGAATTTTAAAGTTTGGGTATTTTTCTTAATTTATGATGCCATAGCAACCACAGTTCTAAACAGAATGTAAGTCTTTGAACACTTTTGAAAGATAACCAGCAAAGGAACATTCCTGTTAAGTTAAGTTGAAATTGGTCCAGTGGAATGGTAGGAGTTGTCCTTGTAGCTATAAGTTAAATTCTTATCTTTTGTGATGATGCATGGTTACTATGATTTTGTAACCAATCAATACGGCTTGACAAAATTAAGTAAAGGATCACTGAAGTAAGATACTTATTCAATTTTATTAAAATCAGACAAGCACTTTTATAACAAGAGGGCCATGATAGCCCTGGATCGCTCACCTGATAATTTTTTTTTTTTAACTTTGGCCATGTTTTTCGACCAATCAACATCTGAAAGTGGGTCACTTAGGGAACATTTCTACAAAATCATTTGAAAATCTGCCTGACACTTTCGGAGAAGAAGATTTTTTAAGTTTTCACTATAGCCATATAAGGCAAAATAGCCCCCGCCTCCCTGGCGGCCATGTTTTTTGACCATGTTTTTAGCTATATAAGCCCCGCCCCCTGGCAGCCAGTTTCCGACCAATCAACTTGGCTTGAAGGAATCTGATAGAGGGTCATCCAAGGAATATTTCTAAAAAAATATTTGAAAATCTGCCAACCAGTTTTGGAGAAGAAGAATTTTGTTTCGTTGCCATGGAAACCAGAATTTCGCATGGATCCCAAAAAATTTAAGGAATTCTGGTGAGGTCATCGAGACGATGCTTTCTGTGAAGTTTCATCTAAATTGACCCACTGGTTACTGAGGAGAAGAAGTTGACGCACGACGCACGCCGGACAAAAGGTGATCACAATATCTCACCTTGAGCAAAGCTCAGGTGAGCTAAAAATGGAATTTCAAATTTTGTCATTTTGCCCCTTTCCTGATGCCGCCTGACTGCCATGTTTTTCAGCCAATCAGTATGGCTTGAACAACTTTTGTAAAGGGTTACCCAAGGAACATTTCTATCAAATTATATTGGAATCTGTCAAGCAGATTCAGAGAAGAACTTTTTTAAAGATAGGACATTTTGCCCCCTTTCTGATGCCGCAGCAGCAACCAAAGTTCTCAATGGAATTTAAATCTTTGAACGAGGACCACCAAAATAATATTTCTATGAAGTTAAGATGAAATTAGTCCAGTGGAATGGTAGTTGTCATTTGTAGCTATAAGTTCAATTTACCCCTTTTGTGATGACGCCTGTTATTTAAGATTGTGTAATCAATCAATACGGCTTGAACAAATTAAGTAAAGGATGACTAAGGTTAGATTCTTATCAAATGTTCTTAAAATCAGAAAAGCACTTTCATTAAAATCTGATTTTCAAATTATGCCCCTTTTCTGATGCCGCCTGACTGCCATGTTTTTCAACCAATGGGTATGGCTAGAACAATTTTTGTAGAGGGTCACCTAAGGAACATTTCTACCAAATTATGTTGGAATCTGACAAACAGATTCAGAGGGAGCAGATTCAGTGGAGAAGATTTTTAAAGTTTGGACATTTTGCCCCCTTTCTGATGCTGCAGCAACCAAAGTTCTCAATGGAATTTTAATCATTAATAGTTTTGAAAGAGGACCACCAAAGGGACATTCCTGTGAAGTTTAGTTGAAATTTGTCCTGTGGTTTAGGCGGAGATGTTGTTTAAAGTTAACGACAGACGACGGATAACAGCTCAGGTGATCTAAAAAGCATGGAATATCTCTAATATGAAGGTAAAGTTATTGAATAGAGTTGAAAGCATTGTGACAAAAGGAGAAATTGAAATGTGCCAATCTTTTGCAATGTCTGTTATAATCTTACTTTTCCGAAAGAAAACAAGCTAGCTTAAAATCTTACCATCAACCTCAATGGCTCTACTTTGTTCTTCGTCCTGAATGTTGACTGTAATAACAGTTCCTTCCCACTGTTGGTGGCCGGCTAAGACCATGATGACATCATCTTTGGAGAGCATGGCAAGTACATCATCATCTTCAACTTCTGTCCCATCAACTTCTAACACTGCCCTTGTTTCACCCGTCAGAGCAAGTTTATCTACAGCTTAACACAAAGATTTTTTTCAATTTAATAACAATTTGAAAGAGGACCACCAAAAAAACATTCCTGTGATGTTTGGTTGATATCGGTTCTATATATATATGGTTTAGGAGGAGATACCTTTTCAAGCTTAAAGTTCATTTTACTCCCTTTTTAATACTGCCTGGCTAGCTTTTTAAACCAATCAATATGACATGAAAACTTATGTAAAGGGTCACTGAAGGAACATTTCTGCTAATAATCTTGAAATAAGATCAAGAATGGATTAAATAGTTTTGTCATTTTGCCCATTTTTCTGATACAGCCTGGTCGCAATGTTTGTCAACCAATCAATATGGCTTAAACAATTTTTGTAGAAGGTCAGTCACTCAAGATATATTTCTACCAAATTATCTTATTTAATGGAGCAGAATCTTAAAGTTTGGGCAATAAATTTCCCCCTTTTCTGAAGTTGCAGCAACCAAAGTTTTCCATATAATTCAAATCTTTGAACTGTTTTAAAAGGTGACCATCAAGGGAACATTCCTTTCTGTTTAAAGCTTAAAAGTTAACGATGACAAACAGACAATGTTTAGAAAAGATAACCTTCAGCCTTCGGCTCAGGTGATCTCACAAACAAATATCATAACGCAGAAGTATAAATATAATGAATTCAAATTTTGAACAGACGTACAATGTAACTTGCACATGTATACATTTATCAGTCCAAACCAAGTAGCTAGGTTTATAGTGAATCGATGTACAAGTTTCACGGTCTAGCTGTTTTTCAACAAAGTAGCAACTTTTGCAGGCTTAAATCTACATGCCTGAAACAATAACCAATTTAGGCAATCTGGGTATAACCAATGATTGAACTCTGGCAGACTACCCATCACATAGACGTTCAGTCTTCAGTTTATGTTGAATTGTGCCAAAATAAAGAGATCTTACCTTTTTTCAATAGCTCTTCCAAGGACTGTGCCACAACAATTTTCTTGGATTCCCTTGTATGGTTCCATATTTTATATAGTCTGGCTGACATCTTTTCTTAGTACACAGAATTACAGGTACTAAAATATTCACTTAAATTTATGACTTCAAAGAAACTGATGCCTTGGACTTTAATTAATAAATCAAATTAAAAATATTGAAATCAGTACTGTACAGCAAGAGCATGATTATTCACTTCAGTAAATAAAACATGTGCTCCAGAAATTTTGAAATCTCAAATTCGCATGGATTCCCCCCCCGTCTCAGTTGTATTGGTAATGACGATCTTTGTACATATTTCAATTCCCCATACAAAAGCCTTCAATACATAAATTCAATCAGTAAATTAACCATTTACTGACGGAGGCAATTCAAAGCTATTGCAGACAGTGCAGATTAAGATGAGGCAACTCGTCCCCAATTTTACCGAGAATACTGAGCCAACACACATTTTGGATGCATATAAGTGGGAAAAAGATTTCTTTGAGTTGATATTTCCAACAAATTCAAGGTGTCCCATAATATCTGTTACCATTTTAAATGGTAATATTTCTATTTTGATGTTTATAACAACTGGTAAAAATGTTACTACTCATTGTATAGGTTATTGCATCTATATGGGAAAATATTGTATTGGACGAGCTCCTTCGCTGAATTGCCTGAGCTTGTAAGGGCAGAACTCCGCCTGAATGAACGAGTCCCAACACAATAGATTCCCATAATCATGCAATAACCCTTTCATTGTATAATTTGATATTGGCTATTTAAAATTTGTCGTATTTGTTTGTTTTAAATATTTCACCATTTAAAAAGTTAAAACTTGTTTTGGATTGTTAAGATAAAAAATATAAACGATCTATCACAATTATAATGTCCATTCCAATGGTTGCAAGAATCAAGGAAAATATAATTTATGAACCGCCTCTGTTGTTCTCCATTTGGTTTTAATTCGAACTTGAATCGTACACAAACTGATGTGAAACGCTTTTTCTAACAGTGTTTTTCATTAAGAACTCATGTATTTTCTTATTCTGGTATTTATGCCTAGATATTTGTGTTCTAGATTATGATTTAGATGCACCTTTTGACCTCACAGTATGTTCAGTAAAGCGTACACACGTCTTCTATACTGCGTTGATAAACTTCACATCGGAGGATGACGAAAACAATCTGAAGACCTTCCTTTAAAACAATCATTTGCTTATTCATGCTAGCAATAGTGAATCCCTCTTTATTTTTTGTTCATGTGTAACATTGAGATACACTTATAATAGATCGTCAACTACAATCAAAACAACTTTATAGTCCCTTTTGACCCCACAGTATGTTCAGTAAAGCTAACACACTTCTTCTATACTGCGTTGATAAACTTCACATCGGAGGATGATAAAAACAATATGAAGACCTTCCTTTAAAGCAATCATTTGCTTATTTGTGCTAGCAGTAGTGAATCCCTCTTTATTTTTTGTTCATGTGTAACATTGAGATACACTTATAATAGATCGTCAACGACAATCAAAACAACTTTATAGCCCGTTATGACCTCACAGTATGTTCAGTCAAACGAACACACTTCTTCTATACTGCGTTGATAAACTTCACATCGGCGGATGACAAAAACAATATGAAGACCTTCCTTTAAAACAATCATTTGCTTATTCATGCTAGCAGTAGTGAATCCCTCTTTATTTTTTGTTCATGTGTAACATTGAGATACACTTATAATAGATCGTCAACTACAATTAAAACAACTTTATAGCCCCTTTTGACCTCACAGTATGTTCAGTAAAGCGAATACTCGTCTTCCATACTGCGTTGATAAACTTCACATCAGAGGATGACAAATTTCCTTTAAAACAATCATTTGCTTATTCATGCTAGCAGTAGTGAATCCCTCTTTATTTTTTGTCCATGTGTAACATTAAGATACACTTATAATAGATCGTCAACGACAATCAAAACAACTGTATAGCCTGTTATGACCTCACAGTATGTTCAGTAAAACGAACACACTTCTTCTATACTGCGTTGATAAACTTCACATCGGAGGATGACAAAAACAATCTGAAGACCTTCCTTTAAAACAATCATTTGCTTATTCATGCTAGCAGTAGTGAATCCCTCTTTATTTTTTGTCCATGTATAACATTGAGATACACTTATAATAGATCGTCAACGACAATCAAAACAACTTTATAGCCTGTTATGACCTCACAGTATGTTCAGTAAAACGAACACACTTCTTCTATACTGCGTTGATAAACTTCACATCGGAGGATGACAAAAACAATCTGAAGACCTTCCTTTAAAACAATCATTTGCTTATTCATACTAGCAGTAGTGAATCCCTCTTTATTTTTTGTCCATGTGTAACATAGAGATACACTTATAATAGATCGTCAACGACAATCAAAACAACTGTTAGCCCCTTTTGTCCTCACAGTTACAATGTTCAGAAAGGCGAACACACATCTTCTATACTGCGTTTATAAACATCACATTGGAGGATGACAAATACAATCTGAAGACCTTCCTTTAAAACAATCATTTGCTTATTCATGCCTTAGCAGTAGTGAATTCCTCTTTATGTTTTGTTCATGTGTAATTGAGATACACTTACAATAGATCGTCAACGACAATCAAAACAACTTTATAGCCCGTTTTGACTTCACAGTATGTTCAGTAAAGCTAACACACTTCTTCTATACTGCGTTGATAAACTTCACATCAGAGGATGACGAAAACAATCTGAAGACCTTCCTTTAAAACAATCATTTGCTTATTCATGCTAGCAGTTACAAGTGAATCCATCTTTATTTTTTGTTCATATGTATCATTGAGATATATACTTATAATAGATCCTCAGCTGCAATCAAAACAACTTTATAGCGTACATCCTTATTATTTAACTACACTTCATATAATTTCGTCAGAAACTACGTAGATACATACAAAAACAGGTTACGCTATAATTAAATAGACCAGATTAGTTTTTGTGTATGTCTATTGATTTTCACTACGTGTCATCTATAAAAGATGTACCAAACACTGTACTACAAACAGTATAAGCACAGATTTTACCTAGGACTATCCGAGACTGAAACCCCCTTTCTCTGGACCTCGCGCAGATCATGTCTGTATACTGATTCAAGTCCCGTTATCCAATTCCTTCTTTTGTCACAATATATTCAAAAGACATCTGCTTCAGAGGTGTCAGAAAGTGTCTATATGAGGGAAAGGGTCAAGATATGTGATTTAAGGTGTGAATGAGGAAAAGAATAAACTTGATATTGACTACTTACTTATTTCAATTACAAATTTTGGTGCTTTCATACCAAATTATTTTCGGACTTCACAATGATGCTCATCTTAATAGATGAGTTTAAAAGATTTTAGAGTCTTTGAAGTAAAGTTTGAATTTATACAGCAATTTCAATAACAAATTAACTGTTTAGCTGAAATATTTTTTCAAGGCTCTTTTTTTTTCTAAAGATAAGAGGGAACATTTAAACAACTGTGAAATTATAATAATTATTTAATTTGTGATTATAAGTGTTATGTTAAGTAATAATTTATGTTGAGAAAAGGAGAAGGTGCATGGCTGCAGCAATTTAATCTATTCCCTCAACGTTTTAAAAGTAGATTGCATCAAAGGTATCTTATGTGGATTTTGACAGGAAAAGGGTTAACTGGCATATAATTGGATGTAGACAGATACAAAACTTCAAACATTCTGAGAAAAATTCCTGAAATTAGGATGTGGATGTGGAACTTTCAAATTCCTGGAATTAGTACTTATATAAGAACTGGAATAGAATAGACCAATAGTGGTCACTTGATTGGACTGATTTACAGTGGGTAGGTACATTTGTCACACTCATTGACCTTTATGACACTTATTAACCTTTTCCCACATACAACAAATCTGCAGCAGACGACTTTGAAAGTATGTTGGCAAACACCTGGAAAATTTCTATAAATGAAGGTATAATTACTGCAAAAAGTTGAAAACATTGTGGCAAATGGAGAAATTGCTTGTTTCGAGCAATTTCTCCTTTTGTCTGATTTTTTTTAAAAAGCTGTCTGCTGCAGAGGCGTCAGAAAGCGTCTATATGAGGGAAAGGTTTAATTAATTGATTTGAGTGTCTGGATGTGTGAAAAAGAAGACATGGTCCGTTAGCAAGGATTTGTCTAAAGTAAGTGACGGTTAGTGTTGGATTTTTGTTGTCATATTTTTAAATTGGAATCACTCTGGCAACTTAATAAGAGAGCCAAGATGGCCCTATATCAATCACATGCAAGATGGTATATTAGCAAATGGGTAACTTTTGATGACATTCAACACAAGTTTTCACTAAATATGCAGTACTTGTCAAGAACAACAGAATCACCACTATACATATGTAGTGAGAGGGGCCACACAAACTTTAAATCTGAATATTTGAAACACTGTTTAGTTCCAGACTTCTGAACTCTGTAATACAAAGTGTGACTGTCAAAGTCAAGTATATCCAACTTCTCCAAGAGGAAGATTTTCTCCAGAGAAACTACCAACAACTGATCAACAATCCCAAATATTGGCAGACTGTCAACATAATCTATCACTAGTACACATCCTGGTTTGTATATGTGACCTTTAATTTCAAGTTCAGTTGCAATGAATATACAATTCAAATGTAAATTTGAATCTCTCAGAAAGGTTTGGACATCCAAAGACTGAGACTCAAGACTCGAGGAGTTCATTTTTGAGGTAGTATCCCCAGCATACAGGAAGTTTTCTGCAGGTTTGCCATTTCTGCCCAATTGTCTCCAACACATCCATAGCTGATGCCTCAATGATAGGCTAAGCGCAATGTTTTTAAAACATTTCCACTTTATGTTTTTGAAGAACAAATGCTTGCCTTCAAACCGCATAACCCAATGATTACGGCCTGGTCCAAACTTCAATATCTGTTGTGGAAAGTGTACCAAGTAATGAAATTTTGGAGTAAGGGGTGATTTTGGATACTCATTTTTGAACTCACAATGGTGTGTGAAAATCAGCTGCTCAAGATCTGCAGCAGTGTCTTCTGATGCATATGGACTAGTTGACAACAATGTTATCTGAACCATCCTTAAAAAGTTTGTCCATTTGCCGTTATCTGCCGGTACCTTCTTTCCTATCACCAATGGTAAAATGCAGCAAAGTATTAACAAAGAAGTAGAAGTCTGTTTAAGCTTTCCACTTATGAGATCATCAGAACTAATTCTCTCTGGTTTGTTTTTCTCTTCTAGATAAGTGAAACTAAATCCGTCTAAAGCATTGTTCAAGAAAGTCAATGTGAAATATTTTTCAATGGTTATAAAATTGTAAAGGATCAGGCAAGCTTCTTTAGTAAGTAGACCTTCTGTCAATATGTGCATGGGATCCTGAACAAGACATGTAGCCAAGTCAACACCATCAATATCAAGTAAAGGACATTTAGCATTAATTCCCCACATCTTACTCCAGTATTTGGCACCAATTGCAGTCATTTGGGTCATGAGTGTAAGACGTTCTAAATGCTGTTCTGGATTCCTTTTCTGGAAGTCAGCATCAAGAAAGTTTGACTTCATTTCATTTCTTGAAGTATTACAAGTCCTACATACTTTATTTGCAAATCCAACACCTTCCTTGAAACCACCCAAGTACTGTGCAGCAGGTGTATCTGCAGGGGCAATTATTAAAGAACCTTTAACAGTCACATCACTGTCATGAACTGAGAATACAATATCAGTACTGCCTAACCTATTCATTGTTTCAACAAAATCTTGAAGAATGCTTTTTAATCCAAATTCTTTTACATCCCGACTTTTCACTACTGCTAGCAACTGAATAGATTCGAATTTTGACCGAAATTCTGGTGGAATATTTGCAAGTGTAAAGTATACCATTGTGACCTTGTGTTTTTTCACATGACTTCCGATTGGGTTAACAATCTCAATATCATCCATGTACAGTACAACTTGCAAATAAATTCCATTAGCAACTCCATTTTTGACCAAGTCTTTCATGTAAGATGCATCACAAAAATCTCGCATGATACCATCATTGCTACAATGTGACCGTGTGAGCCAGTACCAGACCTGAGGCATTGAAATTAGTTTTTTCAAATTTTTCTGAAACGGTACAATGTATCCGTAAGACTTAACCAGTCGAACATTTCCTCTTACTTGATGCAACTTCTCTCCCATAAGGACAGGCACACTTCTAATCAAGCCACAGTGGTCTTCTAAAAATTTGTGATGCATATGTTTGGTCGAGATTTCAAGTATATTATCTGTGATAGACAAGTCTTTTACAAAACTAGCATCATGTCCATATTCTGTCAGCACATTTTCAACCTTTTTTCTAAATAATAAAAGGTGACTAGACACAAGATCCTGTGCATTATTTACGACCGTCTGTAAACCTCTTTCTGAAATATTATGATCAACGCGCAAAGCCAAGAGAAACTTTTGATCAATGAATGTTTGCTCACTTATGCTGCTAGCATTTTCTGTGATTTCAACATCATCCAGTTCATCATCGGATTCAAACCGATTATTTTCTATTTCTACTTCCGTGACTTGGTCATCAAAATTGATTTCTTTGTGCTTTCGCATAATATGCATTTTATACCCATTCCAGCTATTTGTGGTGTACTGGCAATCATCAATGCAGCAATTAACAATGAAGTTGGCATCATGCCGATGAAATCTGACCACATGAACATTAAATTGTCCGTGATCTTCACAAGAGAAACAACACATTGAACACATGAACAATATGATAATCAGGAAATGAACTTGCAATGGAAATGAAGTGTCACTCACCCGTAGCTAATACTATAACCTGCATTATATTATCATTTGCTTGGTCTTTAAGAGTCGTGTCTGTCTCAGTCATCAGTCTAAGTAACACACGTCTGTACTGCTTAGCTGCCTTGGTCCAAGTGGGCCATGTAAAAGTCACATGGTTGGCTGGTTCCTCTAAACTGGGAACCAGAGTTTTCTGGACATAAACAACTGACCAAAAGGAATGGTCTAAAACACAAAGGACAAAGTAGACTTTCACTACACTCCCCCCGGTTTTATCATTAGACCCAACCCGGGAGAATGCCTCTCAGCCCTACATTGCAGCATCACCAAACCAGGTTGTTGTACCATTTCGATGACTTGTGTTGTACCATGCCCTCTTAGCAGTTGCACCATTTTTGCTGCATAGCATCCCTGTCTTCGTGAAAATGCTATGAAGCACACCAATGACTTCCTAAAAAAAACCAAGCCCATGTTTTAAGCCAGATAATTTGTATCTTACTCGCATCATGGTTCTTGGTCTATTTAATTTACCATACGGGTTGATTATCTGGCATATCAAGCGAAATGGTCAGTTTGTAACCGGCTAGTCATTTTTGTACTTAATATGCCCTCTTTTCTGTAGGCTATACCGTCATCTCTGTACTTCTGTGTCAGAAGGTCTATATTGGTCGCCCCGGATGTTCAGTTTCCTTCTTATTGGATTTGTGATGTAAAGTACATTCTCAGTCAATACTTCGCCAGATCTCGACTTCGACATGAGTTTCTTTCAAACACCATTCCGGGCCCTGGAACAATGTTGCGCCTCATGTCTAACAATCTGACGGTTACAGCATTCTTGAAATACTAAAACAAACATCCAAAGCAGACTCAATCTGTTTATCTGGCACACACTCAACGATCTTGTAGATGACAGTACTGCCTCTTCGATGCAATCAACCCCATTCATGATTCTAAACTCCTTTTTGTGTGACGGTTGATCTGTTTTGAAACAATTACCAGTCTCCCATCCATAAGGCGAGATTCCCGCATGAGCCAGTGTCATATCCTACCCCACTGACCCCAGGTGGAATCCCTAAGATGGCCTCCGGATATTGTTTCAACTTAAACCACTCCTCTCCTTGGGCTAACATGATATTCCCTGAATTCAAACAGGTACTCAGATGTTTTTCCCCGAACTCTCACGGGTACTACAATTCTACTGAAAGACTCTCTTGCCAATGTTATCTTATCCTGGCTCTGGACTATACCTCCTTTGTAACGTGTCCATGGTTATCCACCACTCAGTGGGAAATGATTGTCCATTGGTCTTACTCTCTTCCCCTGCAATTTTAGTCCCAGGACACTCAGCGCACCCCAGCCTCCGGCTCGTCTTTTTGTCCCCCAAAGCCTGGGGCGCAAAGTGATCCTGTAATCCGTATAACGGTTTTGAGTGTTCTACACGCCAGCTCGTCTTTTTGTCCCCCAGCGTGTCTACTCCAGGGCATCTTCGAATCTGTCTCGGCTGCTCGTCGGCTCGTCGTTTTGTCCCCCAACGCGCAGTGTTGATCCAAACCCAAGCCTCCCTTGAACCGCATTGTCTTTGAAGCAGCCAATGGAATCGCCTCACCACTTCTCCGGAAAAAGTGGCCCACTGAGCCTCTACTCGCTTACAATAGGTATAGCCACCACAATCTCTTCAATCTTTACATGACTAGAATAGTGCGAACACATGTCGGCCATAGGCTTCCTTGATAATGCATCCGCATTCCCATGCACTTTTCCAGGTCGGTATTTAAGAATCATATTGTACTGTGATAATTCTTCCAACCATCTTGCTAACTGCCCCTGTGGTTCTTCATAGCCAAAAATAAACATTACCTCAATCCTTTCCCAGGTCAGTATCTCCCAGAACTGTGTCATCTGCCACCGGCTCGTCTTGTTGTCCCCCAGTGAACAGAGACCAGTTACCAGAGTTACTTCCCTTCTACCTTGTCTAAGGGTTCTGCTTTCCCAGGTCAGTATCCCCTAGAACTGTATCATCTGCCACTGGCTCGTCTTGTTGTCCCCCAGTGAGCAGAGACCAGTTACCAGAGTTACTTCCCTTCTACCTTGTCTTCTCCGCCGGCTTGTCTTGTCTCCCAGCGGGCAATGACCAGTCCCCTGCTATTGAGGCATGCTTGAATCGTTTTCAGTGTCATAATTGGTTGCTGTACCAGTACTGTAAAATCCCTCAGATTTCTTTCCTGTCAGTTAACAAGTGGGTAATAGTCATAGTCAACCCGTCATATTAACACAGGGACCCATGACCACCAATCCACAAGTTAATGGTAGATGCGTTGTATCATCACTGTAAAATCTCTCGGAATTCTTTCTCGTCAGTTAACAAGTGGTTAATAGTCATAGTCATCCCGTCATATTAACACGGGTCCCCATGACCACCAATCCACAAGTTCACGGTAGATACGTTGAGCCCTTGTCACACTGCACTTGGAAAATGAAGACTGAAACAGTTGGCATTGTTCATTTCAACTTCTTTTGATTACTATCATTATTTCATTTGCCTCGGCAATATCCAGTGCATCCGCAGCTGTAATATCCATGCAAGCGTCATGATACTATTCGGCACAGTAATCGCATTGTATCATGACACGTCCTTGTCATGGGCTTCTTACAGTGGCACTGAATTACCTTAGCTATTAAGGATATCTCTTAAACCTAAAATAATGACAGCAACTATGTTTGTCAGGACAGTTCAATAGAATGGAAATAGTTGTCTCTTTTACTTAACTCCTACCCCCCTCTTTCTCTTTTTGAGCTTGCATTAGGCCTTAATTTGTGAAAACAAAAATACCCTCAGTCTCGTGCATTTAAACGGCCTGGGCATTCTTAAACACTGCCTATTGATGCCCATTGCAATAACACAGGCGTTGTTTGTAATACGCTCGCTATGTACACATGCAAACCAAGCACTGTTACGGATGAATAACACATTTTCGGTGGCTAAAATACAATTCCAAACAAGTTTCCAAAATCATAATAATAAATAAATGCTAAAAGCTGCCTGACTATTGGTTACAGGGACCAATTAACTTTGAAAAGCTCCATTGCAATTATCATCCATTAAATTAGCCACCAGGGTTTAATGCAGAACTTCTTTTTCCATGCTGTTTTCAAAATGGTCACCCCTCTCTCCTTCCCCAAATTTTTTGGAAAACAACAAAATGGAACAAACTTACATGGGTTCTGCTTCACTTCTGACACCATTGAAGTGTCACTCACCCGTAGCTAACACTATAACCTGCATTATATTATCATTTGCTTGGTCTTAAAGAGTCTTGTCTGTCTCAGTCATCAGTCTAAGTAACACACGTCTGTACTGCTTAGCTGCCTTGGTCCAAGTGGGCCATGTAAAAGTCACATGGTTGGCTGGTTCCTCTAAACTGGGAACCAGAGTTTTCTGGACATAAACAACTGACCAAAAGGAATGGTCTAAAACACAAAGGACAAAGTAGACTTTCACTACAGAAATATCAACTCAAATACTCAAGTAAAGTGACAATTTTCAAAATACGCCTGAAACAAATTTGGTGTTATAAACTTAAATAAGTTAATCACTAATAATAAATACAAAAACATTCGGGATGCAAGACTGAGTATACGCCATGTAAACAATCCGCAATAGCTCACATAGACCTCTGTGCGACATACTGTATGAGTCAGCTTAAAAGTGAACAGATTTACAATGGAAATGTGAAATATGTTTGTGAATATACATAGTTTAATATGGTCGACAGGTTTTAATCTTAATTTTTACTCCAATAAGTCAGAAACTTTGGTTACATTTGTCCTAAACTCGCAATGATACTGTAATTTTTGTTCACGAAACGGAGGACGGGTGGGGAAATTCTATTTATTTACAACTAGTCATGCTAAGCTCCACTGTACAGTATGTTTTCTTAATATGATTTAGAAACACATATAGTCAACCTCTTGCAAATGCTTTCAAAAATAATCAGAAGAAAAATATAAAATTTGGTTTGTTTACCACAATCTTCTGACAGTGACAGTGACAGTGACAGCATCAGAATCTTTTTTGACCTTTTGTGACCGCCAAATTCAAATCTCGGGCGACGAGATTATTCCACCGATATAATTTTTCGTCTTTTTGTATTCTTTTAAGCAAAATCCGGAGGCAAACAATAATTTCATATTATTTATTAAATATGACAAACATACAACCTTAAAATATTGTGTATTAAATGCATTTTATCATTTTTTTTAAAACAATTATTAATTTAGGGTTTAGAGATTAATAAGTGTTCCCGAATGACATGATTTATGTGTTTCAAATCGTTCGCCTTGAAAACACCAATGTTTCACATTGTAACACCTCCGGTTACTGCAAGTTCCCCGTTAGAATATCCGAAGGACAAAATATACTAAATCTTACACTTAGATTTACTCTTAAGTTTCTATTAAATCTTACAGTTGAATTATCACCTTTAAAGGTAATTTAATGCTAAAATATGGTATTCATAATATAAACACTAGCGTTTCATATTTAAACGCTTGTCGTTTCATAACCGCACACTCCCGTTTCAGTTTACTAAACGAGATGATTATGTTTCGAAATTGCACACCATGGGAACACTACCGTTTAAAAAATGAACACCCTTGAAACGCGTCACATGTTACCAGTTTTTACAGTGCAGTAGTACTGGTAACTCTACTAGGAAACGGCGTGATATAGGATAAATGGACCAGTAGTACTGGTAATTCATCTAGGAAACGCCCTGATATATGATAAATGGACCAAGAGTACTGGTAACTCAACTAGAAAACGGCGTGTAGTACTGGTAACTCATCTAGGAAATGCCGTGATATAGGATAAATGGACCAGTAGTACTGGCAACTCATCAAAGAATTGCCGTGATATAGGATAAATGGAACAATAGTACTGGTAACTCATCCAGGAAACGCCGTGATATAGGATAAATGGACCAGTAGTACTGGCAACTCATCAAAGAATTGCCGTGATATAGGATAAATGGACCAGTAGTACTGTTAACTCATCAAGGAAACGCCGTGATATAGGATAAATGGATCAGTAGTACTGGCAACTCATCAAATAATTGCCGTGATATAGGATAAATAGAACAATAGTATATATATACTGCATGGTAACTTATCCAGGAATCACCGTGATATGGGATAAATGGACCAGTAGTACTGGTAACTCATCTAGGAAACGCCGTGATATGGGATAAATGGACCAGTAGTACTGGTAACTAATCCAGGAAACACCGTGATATAGGATAAATGGACCAGTAGTACTTGTAACTCATCCAGGAAACGCCGTGATATAGGATACATAGACCAGTAGTACTGGTAACTCATCCAGGAAACGCCGTGATATATGATAAATATAGGATACATGGACCAGTAGAACTGGTAACTCATACAGGAAACGCCGTGATATAGGATACATGGACCAGTAGTACTGGTAACTCATCCAGGAAACACCGTGATATAGGATACATGGACCAGTAGTACTGGTAACTAATCCAGGAAACACCGTGATATAACTGAACACATTGTTGAAAGCGGCGTAAAACATCAAACAATCAATCCAAAGGGAACCGCCATTATTGCCGTGTCTCTGACAAAGAAAAGGAATTCGGATGAATACTCACGTCTGAAGTCGTATCCCATAGCAGCCATTTTCTGAACAACATGTATTTTAAGAAATTGAAAGTAGAATTCACTGCGCGATAAGGCTGACTTTTCATTTGACACCATAGCTCAAACAAAATGAAGGTGAACATGTGAGATTTTTTTTTTTTTGAGTTTTAAGAATTAGCTTTAATTTAATAGATGTTTAAGGTTGTTTGGATTTTTTTGGGAAAGCAATAGCCCAGTCTGCTATAACGGTCTCTTATGGAAAATGAATTGCTTCAATGTGACTATAATGTAATGGTAGGGACACCTACTCCCTACTACATGGTATAAGGTGTACTAGTAGTACTACATGGTATAAGGTGTATTAGTAGTACTACATGGTATAAGGTCTACTAGTAGTACTACATGGTATAAGGTGTACTAGTAGTACTACATGGTATAAGGTCTACTAGTAGTACTACATGGTATAAGGTGTACTAGTAATACTACATGGTATAAGGTGTACTAGTAGTACTACATGGTATAATGTGTACTAGTAGTACTACATGGTATAATGTGTACTAGTAGTAGTGCATGGTATAAGGTGTACCAGTCATATCTAATACGAGTGCAGTGGAGCGAATGATGTATACATGCGCCTTTAAAGCGGTCAATACATTTCAACAATATACGATAGTCTATTCTAACTTTTATATACAAATGGCATGAATTGATAACACTAGATATTAACCCTTTCCCCTCATATAGACGCTTTCTGACGCCTCTACAGCAGACACCCTTTTGAAACATGGCGACAACAGAAGAAATTGCTCAAAACGAGCAAATCTGTCTTTTTTCACCATGTTTTCAACTCTATTCAATTATTGTTCTTTAATTTAAAGGGATTTTCTGTTCTTTTGCCTTGACGTTTTCAAAGTCGTCTGCTGCAGTTTTGTTGTATGTGGAAAACGGTTAAGATGATTTACCTGGTCAAAAATAAAAGAATATACTACTACTTACGGGAATTGATAGGGTAAAACCCCTGAACCCGGTCAACCAGAAGCAGTCATCTTTTTGAAAACAGTCTCGCCCCATTCTAGACGACTGTAGGCTACAAACAGACGACGTTTCGAAAGTATTGCATGCTACGATGTTTTCAACTCCATTAAGTAGTTATCCTTTCATTTGTAGAGAGTTTCCATATCTACACTACTAGATGTTTTCAAAGTCGTCTGCTACATATTGTTATACATAGACGGTGAAAAGATACTGTTTGTCTGATTTAACCCTTTCAGCGCCGAATTGTTTAAAGTAGACTCTTCCATGTTCAAACTCGGACGACTCTATTTTCATGTTTTAGGATTTTTGGAATATGTTTATAACTCACAGTTAAACAATGCAGATTTCAGGTGAGACAGCTCGTTACGAGCTGACTCACCTGAATCTGTATTGTTTGCAAAATGTTCAATATTGCCTTTGGCGCTGAAAGAGTTAATATTTTCAGAGTTGTCGGCTGTAAACTCGTAAGAGGAGAATATAACAACTTGAAGTATAATCACGATATAAAGATATTGGAAACATCGTGGGAAATGGAAATAATGTGAGCAATGATTTTAACAACGTCTGTTTCAAAGGTGTCAAATGACGTCTATGTCAGAGAAATATTGGCTCCAATTAAATCAAGCGATGTGTATACGTTATCAATTGAATTGTTGCCAAATGTGAAGGGTAGCAGACAAGTTTTGCATTGATTTAGAACAACAGGTTTCTTCGATACTCATCTTTAATCCTTTAACCTTAACCCCCATATACGTTTGCTTACCCCCCCCCCCCCCCCCCCCCACCCCCACCCCCCCCTCCCCACCCCACCCCGCAGTTGACGACATTTGAAAACATTGTGACATAAGGATAAATTGCTCGTTATGATCAATTTCACCTTTTCTCACAATGTTTTCAACTTTATGTAATGATTGTTCTTTCATTTTTTGCCAATTTCCCTTTTTATGCCTAGATGTTTTCAAAGTCGTCTGCTTGAGAATTGTTGTATTTTGGGAAAGGGTTAAATGGGCGACGTCATACAAAGATCGACACTCGGAGGTTTTCAATTCAATGGTAAGTGTATCGGCCATTACTTGTTACCGATGATTAATAACAAAACATATGGGACTAATGCCATTCATATGCCACCAATTAGATAAATAGTCCGCCATGTTGAAAAGTAGCCAGTTGCCGGCGTAGAGTGTTGGTGTCAGAAATCCAGGAATACGGAGGAAGGAAACGAGATCTGACCGCCGTGCTATAACTGAAATACTGTTGGGATCAATCAACTCTGGAGATGACCTTCCTCAGGATTCCCGCCGGCAAACTTGAACCCCTAGGGTGCAAAGATAAAACATCGATCAGGCTGCAAGGATGCTTTGTTCCGCTTTTCAACATTCTTTTTAGTTATATCACGGCGTTTCCTGACACCATCGAGTCAGACCTTTTTCTAATCAAACAGCCCTCGGCGCCTAGGAGGAAAAGTAATTACTACTATTTTTAAAGTCTTTGGTATGACCCGGTGATCGAACCCGGGACCTCACGCACACGAGGCGGACGCTCTACCACTACACCGCCGACGCGGGCTGCACGAATGCGCAATCTTAACTGGTTCCTCGCTGCTTGTTAAGGACCAAAAGTCTGATTTTCGCCTGACTTGGTCCACTAATGATTCATTTCTTGTAATATAAACTGTACAGACACGGTATAAAGGTTGATAATTGAGTGTGAGTTATGAAAAAATCATTGTCGATTCAAATTTGACTGCAAAATTGGCTTGTCTTCTTATTGCTGACTGATATAATAATACGTTCAAAGAGTTAATTGAAAAATGGAAGACCCTAATTTTACGGCTAAGGTGCAAGCGGATCTCGGTATTCATTGGTTGGTTAATTCTGAATTTCGGTTTGTTAATGGTTTGTGTCTCGATTGTCCTCTAGGTATTTTTCGTACCAGAATAATTTAAGGGAATTGTTAATACTCAAAAGTGAATAATTAAATGTTCTTGGTTGTTGGGGTGGTCGTGCTCGAGTTGAGCTATTGTGATCAATCACCGTTCGTCATCCGTTCAAATGGTTTTATCTGCAACTCATGGTCCGATTTAAGAATAATTGCACAGGAAGGTTCCCTATATAGGTGGCCCTCATCAAAAATTGTTCAGAAAATTTAACTTCAAGCACAACTTTTTTTGCTGCGGCATCTGAAAATGAGAAAAGTGAAAAAATCTCTTTACCAGAAGTTTTCAAATTGTTCCGATACTTTGAAAAACATGGCAGCAAGGGGGCGGATCTTGTTTCTCTTTTATGTATTTATAATGAAAGCTTAACAATTCTTCTTGTCCAAAAGTACTATTTCAATTTAAAAATAGTTTGGCACACATGTTCATTGGGTGACCCTCTATTACTTATACGTATATACAGAAATGCTGGGCCGATTTGAAAATAATTTGGCACATAATTATTTTCCTTTTTTGACCCTCTATCAAGGTTGTTGAAATGATATGACCACAGGGGTTGGGGGTGCTTGTCTCTTGTTTCTCCGGGGTGTGGATGCCATGCCCTGGCACGATGAGGGCCAGATTTCTTTAATTCCTAAGGTTGTGGCCCCTGTCGTTTCGGTTGGGTAATATAAATATACCGTTCCTGTTCGATAGTTTTCTTTTTTATGCTGATTTATGTTTGTTTTATATCTGTTCAAGTTTATACTCGCCTTTATGGCGGAAAAATGAAATAATTTAATTTATAAGGTTTCGCTTCATTTCCCGAAAATGAGTTATTTTTAGAACCCCTTTCACGCCTCCAATTATCATATCGACGGGAGAGATTTATAAATATTTTGTAATATATTGCTTGCGTCATTTCATTACAACTGATCCGAGTCCCGGTAGCTCAGTCGGTAGCGACGCGGGCAGCCAGTCCAGGGGTCGAACCCATACTCGCCCAACATTCTTTTGGTAAAGTTAATGCGACAAGCAATCTCATTAAAATCATCTCCTATTAACGCTACGTATTTGGTCAGATCGTGTACTTTAGTCAGATTGTGCGACAAGCGGCGTACCTTATATTGTGTTTAGTGTATATACTCGCCTTAATAGCGGAAAATTAAAATAATACTATTTTTAGAAAACATGTTTCAGTTCATTTCCCGAAAATGAGTTTTTTTTAGAAAACAGATTTCTCTTCATTTCCCGAAAATGAGTTATTTTTAGAAAACAGGTTTCATTTCATTTTCCGAAAATGAAGTATTATATTTTTGAAAACCTTTCACACACCTGTTCTGAAAATTCCGTTTATATATGATCCTTTCTTAGTGAAAGGTTCCTTTTCATATCTTTGCCTGATTCGTTAGATATATGTACGTGTTGTAGCCATGCCTTTGCCTAATATGGCCAGGAAGGCAGATTTTGCCCGAGATGAACAATTTCTTCCTTTCCTCCTTAATTTTACCTTTGTTTTTCTGAGTACATCTAATCTTGCACTAGATGCATATCATGTGAGGGAGTAACGGAAACTGTACCTCGTCTCTCAGGCTCGTGGATGTCATGCCCTGGCACGATGCGGGCCAGATTTCTTTCATTCATACGTTTGTCGTTTCAGGTCGGAAAAGTTTGAACCATTTTGCTCGTAAATATACCGTTCCTGTTCGATTTCTTTTTCTATTTTGTGCTGATTTATGTTTATACGTGTACCTTATATTTTGTCAAGTTTATGGTCGCCTTAATGGCGCAAAAAATTAAAATGATGTTTTTAGAAAACAGGTTTGATTTTTAGAACCCCTTTCACGCCTCCAATTTGCATACCGCCGGGAGGGACTAACATCCTTTGTAAAGTGTTGCTTGCGTCATTTTATTACAACTGATTCGAGTCCCAGTAGCTTAGTAGGTAGCGACACGGACAATCAATCCAGGGGTCGAACCCAAGCTCGACCAGCACTCTTGTGGTAAAGTCAATGCGACAAGCGGCATTCACCTTCCACCAATGGGCTAACAGTCTATGTGAGAGCAGCCAGTTGCTCGGAAAAACGTTCTTTGGGGAAACTGGTGTGATAACACCAGGAAACATATGGACAGCTGAACTGGTCGTCGTCGTGATATGACTGTTTAAGGCGTTAAATCCATATCAATCAACCATTACAACTGAATAAATGCTGACAACATATACAATCGCATTGGACAACCGAAACATGGCTGTATTCAGATTAACCTATCACAACAGAGGTCGAGTGAATAGTGTCGGGAATTTCGAACCGGACGTACCGGGTTTAAACCCCAGTCGCGTTGGATAAAAAAATAGGGCGGGGGGGGGGGGGGGGGGGGGGGGGGGGGAGTAATTTTACTATGGCCATGGTAAAGTGACCTCCCCCTCCAAAATCCTTCACTGATAAAACTAAATTTTAAATCAATACCGTTTATTATTGACTTTGTAATTATAAAAAAGTACAATGAAATAGTATACAGCGAAACAAATAGGGGGGTGGGGGGTTAATTTTTCTATGAACATAAAATTATTTTAAGTTCATCATAATTGACTGGTCACGCTATATTGTGTTTCCAAACAGGCTATTGTGCAAAGGTGGGTATAAAATCGATGAACAGAAAGAAAGACCGTGTAATAGTTAAACGTCGTCAAAGGGACAGGTTGATTACAGAGAGGAATTGATTATAATAGAATTATACAGGTGAGGGGCTCTTCCTTTGTTTCTCCAGCTAACTTAAACGTTTTCCCGCATACAATATATCTGCAGCAAACGACTTTTAAAATGAGCAAATAATTGGTAACATTTCTATAAATGAAAGTTGAATCAAAGGAAACACTTTGACAAAAGGAAAACTTGCTAATGGTGTGCAGATTCTCATTCTGTCAGAATGTTTTCAAAACCCGTCTGTTTTAGATGCGTCTGTAAGTGGTTAAATCATAGCCGTTTGAATTTCTGCAACTGGTATTGTCACTTTTTATATTTGACCTGTGTTTGCCCGTTTATTAAATATAATGCTGAAAAAGGAACACTGTTAACCAAGATATTAATGCACGGTTGGTTACCCAAACTATATAAGGTTACTCTGTCCACCCAATTTGTGCTCAAATATTTGACCTGTAAATATATGATTGGTCAAAAACCAAATCATTCTCGAAATAGACCGACCAGAATGTTTTAGTTTGTGCAAAGTTGATTGTTTGGTGCTTTACGCCGATTTCAAGAATTTTTCAATTCTATCATGGCGTGACCTTGGTAAGTTACCAGTACTACTGGACCATTTATTCTGACACCTGCCAGTCAGTCGTAATGATAACCCCGCAACCTTGAGCACCAAGGAGGGCAGCAATTACTACCATTTTTGGTAGACTTGCGCATGCGCAGAGGCTGCCATAGTCATAGTGAGTTTGAAGTCACGTGATGTATATGCCCTTCACCACCAACAATTAAGTGCAATTTTTGGTTTGACTAATTTACGAATGCTCACAAAAGCAAACATAGAGTAACGAAAAAAAATCCGATTATTCAAGCTTATAATAGAAAATAACAAGTCTTGTAAGTGTAAATATCATATTTAAAGTGTACACAATTATTTAGATATCACTACGCCAATATAGCACTGCACCGCGCAATTACCCTTTGTAAATTGTAACCCTTTTGGAAGAGATGTAAACATCCACTCGCCCGCTAGCATAAGCGAGTGGAATGAAGGATCGGCTAGTACGAAATTATAGGCGCTAATCCATACATATTCGTTCATGTCCTTATTCATAAAGATAGTATGCATTGCTAAGCCTTTTCTTTCTCTTTCTCTCAGTCCATCTATTCCTTCGACAACGATTAACGATGACTTGCATTTTGGATAGGTGCTTTCGACAAGGTCCGCGTCTAAAGAAACAAATTTCATCAAATGATTTGAGCGCTTTAAATCACTTGTTTATAAAGCGTTTAGAATACTTTGATTATAATAGGCAGAACGAATAACGAATAAATCTTGCAAGAAATCGATCATTTCTTTCGGCCAAAATCAGGTAAATGACCCGCGGATATTGGTTGTTACAACATAATTGATTCATCCTTTTATTCTAAATTTGTATTACACAGTTCAAAATTAGATTTTGACAGTTTGTTCGTTATGATTTTGACGCGATTCAAGATTTTGACGCGATTATTTCGTTCATAGAGTTGATTACTAACAGATGACTAAGTTGATGATGGAAAGAACATTAACAAGTTAAGTTAAGCTAAAACATGCACAGGCAGGCGAGTGTTTCATTAGGATAAGTGCAACACTCAATTCCCAATCCTGCTTGCCCTTTAACAAATCACAACCCACCCCACAATATAAAAACTCTGCAGCAGACGAATTAAAAAAAATCTGAGCAAAGATACAGAAAATCACATTTATTGGAAGTGTAATCATTGAATATAGTTGAAAACATTGTTGCAAAAGGAGAAAGCTTGTTATGAGCAATTTGTTCTTCTGCATCAATGTTTTCAAAAGTCGTCGGCTGCAATTACGTATGCAAGTGGGAAAGGTTTAAATAAGAAACACTTTTTCAAATGATAGTCAGTTGGCTATTCTAGTATATAATGTCCGTCTTAAATAATAATGACAAAACTTTCAAAAAACAAGAAAAATATTTTTTACAATTTAATTGAAAACATATTTAATCAAAGTTGGGAAAGTTGTCCCTTTCCGTGCTTTTTTTATGAGAGTTCAAATCACAAGCAAAACTTATGGAACAGAGTTGACAAATAACACATTGACACAATTTCAGATTTAGGCTTTGTTTCTGTCAAACTGCTGAAGACAACACTGAGACACACATTTTGATTAAAAGTTTATTTAAAAAAAGGAATAATTTTATTTATGATAAACAACATTACAATGATGGTGTAGAAAATACATGTCAACAATACATTTTTCAATTTGTACATTCATTGCACAGACCAAATCTTAGCAAGTTTGAAATTATGGACCTCTCAGCACATTTTTTTCTCAATTCATTACTTCTTGGCAGGATTTTACTGCTAAAATCGATGATTTTTTTTTATTTTTGGCCGGATTGCTCTAGCAATTCCGGTCTATAGATTGGCGATGTCTGTCTCTCCGTCTGTCTGTTCGTCAACATTTTGTAAAATAAATATTCATATATGCACTTCTGTATCTCTTCTTAAACGATCGCAATTCTACCCTCAGTACTTCAGTACTTTGATTAAAAGCTTTGGTATGACCCGACCGGGGATCGAAACCGCGATAAACCCGCACTCGAGTTTGACGCTCTACCACTACATCACAGAGGCATTGTAGTTTGGGTTTAGAATTAAGTTCCAAGCACAGAACGTTTACAGATGTGTAAGCTATCATTTTTTGTTGTCTAAACAATTTCAAAAAGGTCTATTGCAGAGGCATGGTAACAGTCGATGACAGTTTAATTAAACTTGTTGTATTCACTAAAAGTTAGCATGTGCATGATTCAAAAGAAAACTGATAAGAACGAAAGCAGCAGACGACTAAGAACATATTTTGTCATAAAATAAAACATCTCTATAATTGAATGGATAATCTTTGACTAAAGCTTGAAAAACATTGTGGCCAAAGGAGAAATTGCTCGTTTAGAGCAATTTCTTCTTTTGTCACTATGTTTTCAAAAAACCGTCTGCTGCAGAGGCGTCAGAAAGCGTCTATATGAGGGAAAGGGTTAACAGTGATGATTTTGTTAAAGTAATTTCTGTAGTTAACATAATTCATAAGGAGAAAATGTTTATAGTAATTATATTTTCATTTTAACAGAAAGGCTTTTTTTACCAAGATGATTTTTTAAGTGTATGACACAGACATTTGCTATGCTTCAGAAGGGGTTAATAATAAGCATTAACATTTAAGAATATATTTTAAAGCATTTCCATTCCTTACACTGAATACACTTTTATAATCAAAGCACTCAAAGTGCTGCCAGCAAGGGGCTAACTGCAGATCACGGAATACATTAGGACAAGGATTTACCGATCTTTTTTTTTTTTATCACATACACTTCACAAGAAGACCTTGTTATGTCCGTTTATTGAATAATATTTGAATTTAATGCACAATATTGTATACACAGAATGGGGGTCCATTGTAAAAACGGTTTGAACTTCGATTTGAATGGCGGTATTTCACTGAGGTCGTTGCATAGTTTACTATTCATTGATGCACAAATCAAAATGCCTGCTATATCAAAATCAAAAGAACGCAAATTCCAATAAAAATATCAAAAAATAATTTAAATAATACTTTTAAAATTAATATGATTCATTTTATAAACAAAAGCATATTTACACTGTGCTATAAAAGAAAAATAATGAATATTCCGTGCCTGGAGATTATTTGACAGTAAACTACGTTGATACAAAATAATCCAAATTAATAATAATAATGATGATGATTATAATACTATCCTTATTTTTTTAAGGTAACATCTAAGACATATACATACAACTTATAAATGGCTATACATATTATATTTTCATATGGCCTTCAATAATATTATAACACACACACACACACACACACACACACACACACATACGTGTATTGATGTAGTTCTGAGGACGTTGACAGAGTTCTGCACTTAGAGGACCAACAAGAAGGAAAGCGTTAAGGCTTTCAGACATTTCACAGATTGCTCCTCTGTAGGCCTTATTATGAGCCTCACAGGTATAATCTATGTCATCCCAACCGTTTCTTTAAAACTCCTTTATGACATTTGGTCTATACTGCCCTACAGTCTGAGGACTTTCAGAGTATACCATCTGTGCGAGGACAGTGTCTTTTTTGTCTATGTATAGCATCTTTAGGAGGGCATGGAAACGCTGTTCTTACTCATTCGATATTATGAGAAATTGAAGTACTTTATGTTGACACCGGTATATATATATATATTTGATTGGTCAATGGAAATCTTTATGACGAATTTTGATTGAACAAACATACACACACGGAGTAAATTGTGTATGACAGAAATACACAAATCACTTCGCACAAACATTACGAGGACAACCATGTTTCTTAATGTTTAGAACGTAGTCCCCATAATGGTGATTTATATCAAGAAAACTTTCCGAGGACCTGAGTGTAAGTCCTCAGAATGTAAAAAGTCCTCTGACCGTTGATATGTATCCAATGTTCAGTCCTCACAACGTATGCCATACACACGCACACACACACAAACATTACATTTAAACAACATGTACATTTAAATGTCAGCACAGCTGCCTCAAAACAACTGAACATATTATTTTTCCATAACAAAGGTGAAAAAATACATGCCGTACTTTTTGTTGTTTCAAATTCTCAATAAGTGTGAATATCCAATGAGCAGGTTGTAGAAGTTATTGATCCGAAGATACTTATAGATCGGTCGGTGGTACTTTTTACTCTGTATTTTTCTTTCATGAAGCATCATTATATCGATATTTATACCGTCCTAGCGATTTTGCACCACGCTGCGAATGAATTTTGAAATTATAAACATAAGGACCGTGGTGTGTATGTGTACAGTATTAAATGAAGGAACAACTGTTTTGCTTAGTAGAATATTTAATACTACAGAGATTAACATAAAATGCATTGGTTATATAGAAATATGTTACTCTAAGAGGTGTGGCTTTGAGTGGATACACTTTCACTCATGATTGCATTTGTTAAGACAATATATACAACACTCTCCCTCTTCAAATATTAAGTCATCAATTCAAATTCAATTTTGAAATCGCAATCATTATACACCTGATGAAGGTATGCACATACTCCTTTAATTTGTTCCGATTGTGAATGTATTATTCATTAAGTTCTAATGTCCACGATGGCCCCAATTAACATAATCATTATCATTCCCAACCGCGTCGCCAATTTGGTGTGTAAGTGTACAACATTAAATGAAGGAACAATCATATAGCTTAGCAGAATATTTAATACTACACAGATTAACATAAAATACATGGGTTATATAGAAGCATGATACACTAGCTAAGAGGTGTGGCTTTGAGTAGATATATTTTCATTCAAATTTTAAGTCATCAATTCAAATTCAATTTTGAAATCGCAATCATAATTAAACCTGCGGAAAGTATGCACATACTTTAATTTGTTCAGTGTGTGAATGACACATGAAGAAAGTTTGCACATAACGCTTTAATGTGTCCATGCATGTCGCGTGTGATTAAGCCATGTTGACAGCGTATAAATACATTTTACTTTTTAATCATGTAATTCATATATCTTAACATAAAACTTCTTTGCCGAGCCCCGGTTGCTCAGTCAGTAGCGACGCGGGCTGTCAACCCAGGGGTTGTGAGTTCGAATCCTGGCTCGGCCAACTTTCTTACACAGGATTGACAAAAGTCAATGCGACATGCGTCATATAGAAGCATGATACACTAGCTAAGAGGCGTGGCTTTTAGTGGTGGATATACTTCCATTCAAATTTTAAGTCATCAATTCAAATTCAATTTTGAAATCGCAATCATAATTAAACCTGCGGAAAATATGCACATACTGCTTTAATTTGTTCAGTGTGTGAATGACACATGAAGAAAGTTTGCACGTAACGCTTTAATTTGTCCATGCATGTCGCGTGTGATCAAGTCATGTTGACAGCGTATAAATACATTTTATTTTTCAATCATGTAATTCCATATATCTTAACATAAAACTTCTTCGAGTTTTTTCTTTTGGGTAAGTGATGTCGAATCAAATCCATTTTCCGACTGATATACAAACAAGTTACCGCATTTTGATTTTTTAGACAAGAACTATTTGGCGGTTCGAAAGGTACAACATGGGTATAAGCTGGTAACAGTTCTTTTTTTTTTTAAATATTCTACAGATCATCCACTTTCATTGACATTATATACGATCTACAACTACCAAGACATCTTCATGAACTCGATATGGTGTTCAGAATCGGATAGCTGATTTAAAAAGATAGATTAGAAATAATTTAATGCAGATATTGTAAAATCACTAGTCTAGATTCCAGTCTCAAAACGATGAGTGTCTTCAGATTTCGTCTACTATAGCAAACGGCTCTAACGAACCTTGCTAAAAAGGTGCCTTTATTAGATCGGCTGAATCATAAATGAAAACTGTTTGTCAATGTTGTATTGTACGGACTGTTCTTACATTGTCGCCTCGGTTAGGGTAATAATAGCAGACGTTAAGTAGGACAAAGCAATTACCATTTCCCTCATGTAATAACAACTATGCAGTAAAAAAAATATTTTGCAAACATAATATAGAAAATTTCTACAAATGTCATCCTAAACATTGATTTAAAACAAAAAGAAAACTTTATGGGAAAATGAGAGATTGTTCACGCGCGTCTAAAAGGTGACGTTATTGTTTGAAATGACGTCATGCACGTACATAACCAGTATTTTAACGCGCGTGCCATTTTACAGAATACTGTTAACCGGTCAAAAACGTACTGTTAGCATGATACAGTAAGACATATATGATAATTTAACATTACAAAGTAACGTGAGGTATAATAATTCATATTATTACACCTCAATTTCATTGTCCATATAAAACTCCTATTGACAAAAAGTTGCTATTTTTACTGTCAAGACAAATGTACCACGTGACCATGCGACAGTTTTTGTACTGTCTCACGGCGGTATGCAAATTTGTTACTGTCTCACGGCCGTATGCAAATTTGTTTACTGGCAGGTAGGATGTTAATGAAACTCATTGAAACTAGACATGTAGAGCGCTCTATGTTGTACTTTTGTGCTATGAAACATTTTGCAGATCATAAAATAATGATAATTTTATTATTTATATTTTATTATTTATTATTTTATTATTTTTTGGTATAATAAAATAAATAACAAATTGCTTTGAATTGGACATTAATATTGTCATCTTTCGGAGAAATACTGTCACCCTCGCCTGCGGCTCGGGTGACAGACAGTATTCTCCTCAGGCTGACAATATTACTGTCCAATTCAAAGCAATGTGTTATTTATATACTGTTTCATGCTAATAGAACGTTTTTCACAGGTGTGGCGTGAAATTTGTTCTCCCGTTGTGAGAGTTCTCATTTTAGTGAGCGCATGCGTATGATTGCACTTCCGCTTCCGTTCTGGCGGGACGTTGTAAAAGTTCTCCCTTCCATTGGGCATGCGCATGAGAACTCCCACAACGGTGTGGCGTGAAATTTGTTCTCCCGTTGTGGGAGTTCTCATTTTGGTATGCGTATATGATTACATGAGAACTCCCACAACGGGAGAACTAATTTCACGCCACATCGGCGTGGTATGCGGTCTCAGGCTCATTGCGTCCCCAATCAATCAAATATTGTGCATGCGAATGAGAACTCCCACAACGGGAGAACAAATTTAACGCCACCGGTGTGAAATTTGTTCTCCCGTTGTGGGAGTTCTCATTTCGGTATGCGCATGCGTATGAGAACTTCCACAACGGGAGAACTAATTTCACGCCACACCGGCGTGGTATGCGGTCTCAGTCTCATTGCGCCCTCAATCAATCAACCATTGTGCATGCGAATGAGAACTCCCACAACGGGAGAACAAATTTAACGCCACCGGTGTGAAATTTGTTCTCCCGTTGTGGGAGTTCTCATTTCGGTATGCGCATGCGTATGAGAACTCCCACAACGGGAGAACTAATTTCACGCCACACCGGCGTGGTATGCGGACCCAGTCTCATTGCGCATGCGCATGAGAACTCTCACAACGGGAGAACAAATTTCACGCCACACCGGCTAACAGAATACTTATTGTTACATGAGACGCGCGTTTAAAGTGTTAGTTATGCACGTGCATGACGTCATTTATAACAATTACGTCACTGTTTAGACGCGCGTGCCATGTAACAGTATACTGTTAACCGGTATTATCGAATGTGTGTGTTATATTGTAGTAGATCTACCCATGTCCATCTTCCCTACAAAGGTACAGAATAAATTGAATGAACTTGTAATTTTGTACGGTATAATAAAATAAATAATGCATGGCTTTCAGTGTGACAGTACATATTGTCAACATTCGGGTAAATACTGTTAACCTCGGCTTCGCCTCGGGTAACAGTATTTTCCTCATGTTGACAATATGTACTGTCATCTGATATTTGTTTGGAGAAAATACTCCTGATATTCAATGTTAATATACTCATGATACTGACGAAAACTTTTTCCGGCGACCATGGTATGTTAAAGATAAGCCTGTACATACTTGATATATAGACTATAATATATAATGCTTTACTGATTATTAAACATGTATTTTAACCGTGATTCAGGAAAACTAAACTAAGCGATTTTTTTTTTCAATGGCATATCAAGATTTTCCTGTGTGTCTTCGCAATATGAACGAATTTATTTTCGTTTTCTTGAGATTTTTACGCCGTTTTCAACATTATTTCAGTTATATCACGGTGACAATGCACTTGTTCATGATCCCTGAATAAAAAAACCAGTACGCAGCTAGAAAATGTGTCTTGCCCAAGGGTACTCTACAATAAGCGTTGCGCTGCGACTGGGGATCCAACCCGGGACGCCGAGTTTTACAAAACCTCGACGCTAACCACATGACCACAGCGTATTCCTGCAACATGATCGAAATGGAAAAGGTTCTAAAAATGTCTTGATTCCTTCTGCGATTATTTAACGTATTGTGCAGAAGTAAACTAACTAGCTGGGATGCGCACCTTTACCTTTCTGTATCTTATCAGGTCATACATTTATACATCTAGAATGTTTTTGCGTTGAGCGCCAAAATAGAATAGCTTATAATGAAGATTGAAATACGTTTGCTTATTCACCGAGGTGAAAAGGCCTATTTTAAAACATCTGACGATTATGGGTCTTACAAACGGGTCATCCAATATCCTTTATGAACTAAAGTTGATTTGAATGGAATTGATCCAATCTAAAATCAAGTCCATTGTTACGCCCGACAACCCTCGAGATATGCAGCTATTTACACTTACGTCTATTTAACATAACATAACAGGGTCATATTTCATGGCGTCGTTATGTTGAAAGTCACGCACAATCAACCATTTCTTCCGTGTTGCAAGACTGAGGTGTACTAGTTTTCGAATAAGTTACTCGATATTACCTAGCTCTTAGGTTATAGGTTGACTCGGGTTAACCAACAAGTATACATGCTGTATCTTGTTTAAACGAACGCCACCGAAGTCTAATTGGGTCAACTCGGCTCAACGTATGTTGACTCGGGAATTAATGTAGAATGCGCTCTGTATTTCATAGGTGCTCCACTTTGGTTGGGTTAATAATTGTGATTGCCTTTTCTCCGGCGTCCGTCGTGCGTCATTATATTATACTACGAGATTTGTTTTCCACAAGTAAAGTATTCTCTTGAAGGAACTCAATAGGACGACGAAAAACCTTTTCAGCGACTCAAAAGCATCCGTTCATCTAAACATGTGAAATAACGTTGGTTGGTTAGTTTCCCTAGAGCACCACTCATCTACACGTGTAATAATTACGTTTATGTTAGTTTTCATAGAGCACTACTCATCTACACGTGTAATAATTACGTTTAGTTTTCATAGAGCACCACTCATCTACGTGTGTAATAACTACGTTTAGGTTAGTTTTAATAGAGCACCACTCATCTACACGTGTAATAATTACGTTAAGGTTAGTTTTCCTAGAGCACCACTCATCTACACGTGTAATAATTACGTTAAGGTTAGTTTTCGTAGAGCACCACACATCTACACGTGTAATAATTACGTTTAGGTTAGTTTTCCTCGAGAACCACTCATCTACATGTGTAATAATACCGTTTATGTTGGTTTTCATAGAGCACCACTCATCTACGCGTGCAATAATTAGGTTTAGGTTACTTTTCATAGAGCACCACTCATCTACATGTGTAATAATAACGTTTAGGTTACTTTTCATAGAGCACCACTCATCTACATGTGTAATAATAACGTTTAGGTTACTTTTCATAGAGCACCACTCATCTACATGTGTAATAATTACGTTTAGGTTACTTTTCATAGAGCACCACTCATCTACATGTGTAATAATTACGTTTATGTTGGTTGCATGGAGCGCCGCTCATCTACACGCGTTATGATAACGTAAGATTGATTTTCATTGAGGGCCACTCATCTACATGTAATTACGTTAAGCAAAGACCTAATAACACATGTGTTATTATGTCTTTGCGTTAAGGTTGCTTCCATGGACCACCACATATATTGTCCGTAGCACACAATCAACAACAGTCGTGAGTTCCCTGCACCTACGCTTACATTATAAGGTCAGACATTGACCTATAATGGCGGCGGCCTTTGGACAAGGTACAGCAGGCAGACTGATATATAAACAGCCTTCGAAAGAAGTTAGCTTCTTTATTCCGTATAGATCCAAACATCAAGTGGTATTAATCCACTGTAAAGTTTACGAAAATCAAACTGTATATTTGCTAATCTACTATTTATGCGATAGCGTTATATACTGGGAGGTGACCAATCATTGGCTCATGCCAGGCGTACCAATTTACTAGAAAACGTACGTCTGGTTTCCATGCTAAATCAACATCAATTGATGTCTGATGATGTTTTTTTACCAAATATTCATGGTCTTTTTTTTACCCCCAGACATGAACAACAGGGTATATGTCCAGGACAGTTACAGAGAAGGACCCTATGTTGTTGGCGTGAGTTTAATTATTTTATCAAACTGTTTACGTATAAAAATGGACTTCATGTGGACGCCGAATTGATTTGCCAATATTGCAATATTGCAAATTAATTGACAAATATTGCAAATCTACTACTTCAAATACTACTACTACTACTACTACTACTACTACTACTACTACTACTACTACTACTACTATTACTACTACTACTACTTATACTACTACTACTACTTCTACTACTACTACTACTCCTTATACTACTACTACTTCTACTACTACTACTTCTACTACTACTACTACTACTACTACTACTACTACTTCTACTACTACTACTACTACTACTACTACTACTACTATTACTACTACTACTACTTATACTACTACTACTTCTACTACTACTACTACTACTACTACTACTTCTACTTATACTACTACTACTACTACTATACTACTACTACTACTACTACTAATACTACTACTACTACTACTACAACTACTACTACTATTACTACTACTACTACTACTACTACTACTACTACTACTACTACTACTACTACTACTACTACTTATACTACTACTACTACTACTACTACTACTACTACTACTACTACTACTACTACTACTACTACTTATACTTATACTACTACTACTACTACTATACTACTACTACTACTACTACTAATACTACTACTACTACTACTACAACTACTACTACTATTACTACTACTACTACTACTACTACTACTACTACTACTACTACTACTACTACTACTACTACTACTACTACTACTACTACTACTACTACTACTACTACTACTACTGCTACTACTACTACTTTGAAAGGAGAAATGGCTCATAATGAGCATTTTATCTATTTCCTATAATGCTTTACCTTTTTCTAAAGCCACATTGCTATTTGTTTCATTTTACTATTTTTTTTCCCTACAAATATTTTTTTTGATTTTGGATGAGTCATATTTTTATAAGCAAATATGAGGTAAAGGGGTAGCGAGAGCGCCATAGATATTGACCCCATTTCGACGTCACCGGAATCCGATGGAATGCCAGACCGTGGTCATAGCATACGTTCTCGAAATTGGATCCCAACCACTCGGCTATTCCCAAAAATAATCTGACTTGAATTTACGAATTAAGTCGAGGAGTTCTGATTGACGTTTCCGTAATCCCCGTGGTGTAGCGGTTTGAGCGACCGTTGGAGATCGGGAGACCAGGGTTAGATCCCCGGACTGGCCACAACAAAGGTTTGAAAAATGGGATTAATGGCTTACCTCCTCAGCGCTCAAGGACTTGGAAAAGTATGAAGACTGATGTATCTTTGTTATCACACAGGAAACGCCGTGATATTACAGAAATGCTGTTGAATGAACCGTAAAACACCATTTGAGCCGTTCTACGAGAAAACCAACATTATGGTCTTTGCATAATGGATCGAACCAGATCAGCCTGCGCAGTCCGCGCAGGTAAATCCGGGTCGACACATTCCGTCTCAGGGGGAAAAAGGTATAGAATAATGATTCCAGAAACAGAAAATCCACAGGAAGCTAAAAGTGTTTGTTTGGGTTAGCCTACGCGGCATGATAAGGCTGATCCGGGTCGATAATTTACGCAGAGTTCACAATGTTGGTTTTTTCATGGGACGACTCATTTAAACAAACTGATTGACGTTCAAACATTATGTTCTGTATCACCGCAAACGTTGACAACAATACCGTCATTACACTGACAATCCACTTAGTTTGCTATTTATTAACGTTTTCACTATCGAATTTCACAAAGTCGACTGTTCCATGTTCAAACTTGGACCACTCCATTTTTCGTCCAACAAAACAGTTGGTAAAATTTAATGTCTAAATGGCAAACAATGCAGATTTCAGGAGAAACAGCTCGTTATGCATCGAAAGGATAAATGTCGCGTGTACTCAAAGTTAAATTGGTTTTCAGTTTGTATCTTACACTAATCACCATGTCTCCTTTCGTAATTATGATTAACCATATTCATCACATATCATTAATTCATATTTTCTTTC